>JAYKKI010000080.1:9720000-9982500 GCA_039881145.1 Druceiella hillmani
AACAAAGGGAGTGACATGGCAGTATTTCAAATAGCCAAAGGTAGCGAACAACAAAACATAAATGACAAGGTCCTCGTATACTAAATGAGAAGATGCATCAACAGTAACGAAGCAGCGTGGCGGATTTTCGGTTTTCCCATACACGAGCACGAACCTACTGTGCAACATCTAGCAGTACATTTGGAGAATGGATAGAGAGTTTACTTCACAAGAAACAGTGCCAGAAAAATTGCAAGCGAACCACCTAAGAACACAACAATAACAGTTTTTTTTCGACTATGCTAAACGAATCCATTCGCAAAAATATTACTATATGTCGAAGTCCCCACCTATTATAAGTAGAACACAACAAGAAAAATTTTTCAACGACGAAAACAAGGAATTCCAATGGAGGATCATTCAGGAATCATGGAAAAAACATACTAGATCGATACATCGAACATCCGAACAACGCCGAATCTCTGGATGTTGCTACATGAAATACGGGGCCAACAAGTTTCACAGATTTCAAGACTATTGAAGGTTACCTATGCCAGACGTACATAGAAGCATTCCACCGCGGAGGACTACTGGAAAACAACAACCACTGGGAATTAACACAAGAAGCCTCACTCATAGTCTAAGTAGAAAAAATGAGAGACTTATTCGCCATAATACTAACAACGTGTAACCCATTGAATTCAAAACAGATATGGGACTCCTTCAAAGAGAGTATGATGATATACTGTACCAGATCCGACAATCTGTCCAGAACTGACGATCAAATACAACGACGACGACTTAAATGAAACACTAACCCGCATAGAAGATAAATGTTTAGCAATAAACTAGATCTTAGTACAATTTGGGATGCCAGTACCACGACAAGATGCTCTCAGTGTGCTAAACTCCAAAATTACAAAGGAAAAAACTCCACATCAACGAAATACCTTAATACTATATAATATAGAATAAATCTAACAGAACAGTATGCGTGGACAGGAAAAATGAACCTGTGAAATGAGAGAATAAGTCACACCACGAAGCTTCCGCACACACTATGATGTAAATAAACATTTAAATGTGGTATATATATCCATCATGCTATTAAGGAATAATAATATTATTTTTCAGTACATAAATATATTGACCGGTATATATTTTAGAGATGTAAATTATCATGAAAATCCAAATAAAATGAGAAATTTACATTCGGTCCTGTATTTGAACACCCTGCACTCATAGCAATGACGCTTTAAAAACAATTAGAGTTATATTCAGAGTTATATAGGTTTAATTTAATAACAGATTCCTTTCCAGTGTCGTAGACTTTATACGTAATATAAAATAAAAATCCATTTTAAAACTGTACAAATATTGCATGGCAATAAAAAAAAACATAAAAAATAATAGTCTCTTACAAATATAATAAAACTGTATTAAAGTCGTAATAGGAAAACGATATTTATTCACTTACTCAATATTTTAAAATAAAAAAATGGACAATGATTACAACTAAAAGTATTATATAGGCATATATTACATAACTTGTAAAATTTGTTATGTGCAAATGTTGTACTTTTATGTTTCGGTACCTTAAGAAAAAATGGAAACACTATAAGATCCCTTACTTCTTTTGTATATCCATCTCTGCGTCCGTTTTTGGGTCACAGCCGTATTTCATACGTAGAAACTTAAAATTTAATGTAATGTAAAAACATACAAAATCCCAGTATGAAACATTCTGAAAAACATATATTGAAATGTATATATATATATACATATATATATATATATATATATATATATATATATATATATATATATATATATGTATATGTATATATATATATATATATATGTATATGTATATATATATATATATATATATATATATATATATATATATCTTAAGCCGTAACCCCCAAAAAAATTTACAATCTACTTGAATCAAAACATCACTTAGTTCATTGCTAATATTTGCCTACGAGTGTATCTAATCCATCCTCTAATCTGTAATGTATCTCTGGACGTCTTTTTAATTTCCAATCTTATATTCAATTGAGAAGTAATTTATTTCAAGGTGTTTCAGTGATTCAGTGAAACAAAAAAATCGAAATACATTGATCAATCTTCTTTTATATGAAACTATGTAAACAATATTTGGTAAACGTGGGTTCAGTTAAAAATGAAAAATCGAAAATATTCGAAAAGTAAATAATATTTAAGAGTGGAAAACTACGAGGGTCAATTCGATACTAAATATACAATTATTAGTGGAAACTACGAGGGTCAGTTCGATACTAAATATACAATTATTAGTGGAAAACTACGAGGGCCAGTTCGATACTAAATATACAATTATTAGTGGAAAACTACGAGGGTCAGTGCGATACTAAATATACAATTATTAGTGGAAAACTACGAGGGTCAGTGCGATACTAAATATACAATTATTAGTGGAAAACTACGAGGGTCAGTGCGATATTAAATATACAATTATTACACGTAATATTTGTTAAAGTAGCTATATCAACTTCGTATAATGAACTCCTCTGCTTTACGAACATATTCTGTGACATTTTTGTAAATATTTATGAAATAAAAATAAAAACCAATTACTAACTTTGAAACATTTTAAATTTTACTCATAACAGCTGTAGTTGCTAGCATCCTATAATTACAACTAAGATAAATACACTCCACATAAACACCGATTAGTTTTAGGTAATTTAGTCAATTAACACTTCAAAATAATAGTTATTCAGAGTGATTACTAATATAATTACTCGCTAATACTAAACTTATTTGATGAAATTACCAAATGGTCGCTGTATAAATACTTGTAAATCGAAAAAATATCCACGCCTGAATAGTTACTGCTGAAGGCTGTCCCGTCTGTTATTTCGAGTAAAGAAAACTTTATATGTAAAGATAAAATGTTATTTTTCCTCTGCTGACTAATTCTCTCAAAATCAAACAAAAAAGGCAATCGGTACAAGAGCAAAAATAGATGAGAAAAAAATTGTACAGTCTTTGAGCTCCAAAAAAAATTATGAAAGCATTGTTCTTTATAAATGAAGAAAGCTTTGCGTTGCAAAGATTGACTCGTGTTGATTCTAGGACTTAATTAAACCTTAAAGGTCTGTACAATGAAGATAGATTGAAAAATATAATAGTAATGTTAAATGTAATTGTAATATAATAGTTATTGTATAAAAATGAAGTAAATACCTCGTCTCTTGAACTATTCCACACATATTTACGGTTTAAATATATTTTAAGTATTATTTCAAAACTATTTATATTGATTATGTATTGAACATCTAGAATTCGATCGTCGGAGAATCATACTTGAAGGAGTTAAAAATTATAAATAATTAATTAGATGATTAGGAGCAGTTGTCACATTTGTCATAATTACATTTCAGATTTAGGAATTATTTAATTGCTGATTACTTAAATCCTTGCAGATCTCAAATCGCTTCATGCAATTTAAACTATGTGTATCATTTGATTTATCTTATTCCCGCAACTGATGTAGGATACCTAGCTTACGAAAAAATAAATATGGAAGCGGCTGGCGACCATGTCACAATTTTGTCTGACTCATTTCTGGCTGCGCACATAACGCTCTCTAACACAAAAATTCAACCCCCTTTTGATAATTAGAGTATGTAAAAAATATAACTCAATATAAAAGTCAACTAAATAAAATTTGTAAAATCGTTTACTATGTAGCAGATGAGTTATATAACCCTATAAATGCCGTAATCAATATGGGACAAAAATCAGAGTCTTTGCTCGGAAGTATAAAAAATTTACTAGGTGAACAAGTGCTGTGGATATCATAATGAAATCTTTAGTGATGTTGTTTGCGCCAAGTACTCGTAACATTGGCTCCATCTATGCAGTTTTTGATTTACTATTTAAATCGAAGTATTTAGATTTAGAATGAAATAGTTTATGATTACACATCCAATATTCTAATTAAAACAAATTTGTCTTAAAAACAAACAGGAAATATTTTTTAAAATCTCATGTTTTGTTCAAATCTGCGTCTATTAAGTAATACAAATTTAGCATTAATTACTGTCATCAAATTGACGAAAAATAAAGTTATGTGAAAATGAAATATTAACTTGAAAATATACACTACATATAGATGTGGTCAAGGAAATATTACATTAAATATAAAACTTAATTGATAGCAAGTAGTATTTTTAAATATTTTCTTATTTTTTTGTTTGAATGAAGTAATTCACTGTGTAGGAAATTCAATTCTTGTCTTTTTTAAAACTAACAAAAAATAAAAAGAATTATTACAATTCTTAACCATGATATAAATAGTGTCCAAAAACACATTAAATTCAGCACAATTTTCTTTCCTTTTATAAGCATGGATTACAAATATAAATTAATACTTAGTATAAAAATAAATAATATTCTTAAAAAAATAACTGTATAGTATATACAAATAAAATGTTAGTGTATTTCTAGATGCAATCGCTAAAAAGCATAAAACTAGCATAAACTCATTGTTCCCACTTAACAATTCGATACTCTGGGGAATCAGTTTTTATGATATTTTTATGAAATATAACAAAGGAATGAGTTCAAAATACATAAATCTTAACCCAAAAAAGTCTCAATAGATATACAAATAAAATATAATGAAGCTAATTTTCGGCTTGAAATGAAAACACTTAGTTATATTAAACATTTTATTTAAGATTAAAACTGCCTAACAGGAAATAAAAAAAATGAATCTGCGTTCTGAAAAAGTCAAGAAATACATCGACACAATGAGTATGGAAAGGAAAAATAAACTTATGAAATAACAGTTATGTTGCACCACGAAAATTTTGCACACACTTAGATGTAAATAGATATTTATATGTGTATGGTATATAGTGTATAGTACTTACTGTAATTATATTGACTGATATATATTTTAAAGACATAATTTTTCTTGATTATTTAAAAAATGAGAATGTTTTAATTATTTCTTTATTTAAAAATAATTAAAAATAATCATAAATCATTTCCACTAATAAAATGAATATTTCTTATGCATTTACAGTAATGACGGGTTGAAAAAACTGCAATTTAACTCGGAATAAAAAGAAGTTTCATTTACAACAGCTTCTTTTTCAGTGTCGGTGATTTTTTTGTGTAATTTACAATTAGAATCCTTTTAAAACTGCATAAATATTGCATGGAGATAAAAAAAATAAAAATAATACTCTCTTACATATATTAAAATGTTATTTTTGTAATAAACCTAACCACGAAAAATGGTGTTCGTAAAATTAAATAAAACAATTGGTATTTTCATAATTTCAGCAGACATTTACGTTTATTATTACATACCTACTTTCAGCTAGCAAACGTATGGTAACCTTTATTTTTACGCTATATTTTAAAATCTTCATATAATTTTGGAAAATGTGTTATGGAGACAAACGATATTACCATGATCTTTTTTCCATTTTCATCAGTCTAATATGGGCGTTCAATAAAATAAAATGTCATATTAAAAAATAGGGGAAACTCTTTAAAATGTTTCTTTTCTAATTTTCCTTTCTCACTTTGTAAATATCGACAATAAAACAAAGACGAGTGAAGTGTGTTGTTTAACGACACACTAATTGAAACAAATCGATAAAAAAAGTTTTAAGTTTGTTTTTCATCATTGCTCAAGCATTTCAAAGTTGTTTGTGAGGATATCGGACGGGTAAAACAAATTTTGGGGATGCTTTCAATGGTATCTATAGAATTATCTTGCATAACATTGTGAAAATAATTTTAAAATTTATATCTCTCTCTTTTCACCGGTATCTCACGTGATAAATGAAACGAGAAAATAAATATCAATTACTTGACTGAACCAGTCGCAAATTGAGATACCTGTAGCTTAATATGACAAAGATATGTGTATTATTGAAATGTATGCTAACATATGATTTGTCACTACGCTTGATTTCGAGTTCACATGTGAAATGGTTTACAAATTTTAGGAATGTTTTGCCTAAAATTTCCAAACAAATAATTTTGTATTCGCCATAAGTTCCTCTTTAATTTAGTGTCTGACATGATACCAGAAATAAAAATATATAAATTACCTACTTTATTTGTTCCCCATAAATTTTCATAAGAACATTTTTATTTACGTCATTTGGTTTCAGAAAAACGCTTACGATTTACAAATGAACACGTAAGTGGTCTTATAATTGTGTTGTTTTTTTTCATTTCAAGGTGCGGAATGCAAGAATGTATAAAAGTTAATGAAATATTGACCAATCGTTAAGAATATGATGGTGCTAATACTGACTTTTAGCATCTTGAAATATAGAATATGTTATGAGTATAGACAGTGCCCGAATAAATGAAACAGAGCATCATGATTGTGTAGAAGATTAAAAGAGGATTAAAGTTCTTTCACCAAATATGAGTTAATATGTATGTCTTAAAAATTTTTTTAATAATTTATTTTGTAATGACGATTAACGCTACTGTTTTTTCTTGAATTGCTCAATTTTTAATATTTTATTAAGAAAACACAAGTTTCTTCTTGCATAATATTTAATGCCATGGCAGAAATTATTATTTCTGAGTGCTTCTGTCACGAAGGTACTACTTTTATCGAAACCAGACCTGTTAAGTAAACAAATTTTTTGATTTCATGTTTAGCGATAGCCATTTGGGGTTAACGAATATGACACTGGATGGCATTTTCTGGTTGGCGGACTGTTATGTAAAATGATATATATATATATATATATATATATATATATATATATATATATATATATTACTATTTAGGCTTAAATTAGGATACAGAAAAGATACATAAACAAATCATTCATACACGTTTATACTTTCTTATATGTAAATTATATTTCTAATAAATTAAACGAAATATAAAATATAAGTTAGCAAAACCAATGGCAGGTCAATGTACTTAATATCTTGACGTTCAAACTTACATTCCAAATTCCCCTGAATATTTCATTATTAACTTCAAACGAATGCTGAGCTCGAGTTTTTCTTTCTCCTGCAGAATAAGCGCTATCTCCTTGAAATTTCCAATAAGCAGGAAGAAATAAACCGAACAAAGAGAGCGCCCAGATACAACTGCAGTATATTAAAAGGCTGATCATAATTTGGCTAAATTAAAATCAACGCTTTCATTGTCCATTAATATTAATATTTTATTGAATCAGTTGTGGGTTGAAATCATATGACTTTAAAAATGATTTTATTATCCTTTTGAATCCTTAACTTTTTGTCCTTTTGAATCCATGTAAATAAAAAAATTCTTTTACCCACCAAAATATAGTTATTTTTGATTTGTTAACATACGGTATTTCCGGTACAATAATATTTAAACGTTTTATTATAAATTAGAAGAGTAACATTAAATAACAAATTGGTTATTTTTAAATTAAATTATAATTAGATGATGGTTGATTAGTAAATATTACCAGTAAAAAGAAATTTTTTTTTAATTTTCTTGTTTGGATCAAAAATAATTCAAGGAAATTTGCGTCTCGTAAAAATTATTAGTATATAAAATTGAATGCAAACGTATGTATTGCAAAGTGAAATTCTGTGATACACCGGATAATAAATAAAAATAATATTTTGGACAAATTTATTAACAACAGCTTTCCATTGAAAAGAGTTTCATTTAACAGCACGCAGAATGAGAATGAATACTTTATAGGTGTTTAAAAAATTAATCACATTAAAAATTATATTTTCTGATGCCAAAACTATAATGATGACACCAATTTTGATGTATATTTTTTTAATCCAACCGCAATTTATTTGAAACAGAGATCATATATGTAATTAAAAAGCAACGATTCTCTTGATGAAGTGGATCCTCTATAATAATAAGAATAAGATATTCTGAATTCTTTAGAGAATACATTTTTTAAAAGTTTTTTTTTTTATTTTCATATAATATTTAGTGAATGAAAAGTAAACAAGGTTTTTATATTTTGAGAAGCAGGTTTTTATACATTTGGAAACGAAGATAGATAAAGTTTTCGAGAATACAACAGAAAGCTGAGATCTTTTCAGATTAGATCTTATCAGTTTCTTCTTTACAGGATCGAAAAGCATAATAATTGAAGAATTATGCTGCAAATACATTTTTATGTTATATGTTCTCTAAGTGAGTCATTTTTGTGGGGGCAATTACTGGCATTTGAACTCAAAAATACAAGAAGACTATTTTCATCTGTGAATTAATCTTCTCCTCGATCGATAAAAAAATTAAAATAAAAAATTATTAAAAATTTAAATGGTTTCATTGAAATATCTCTTGAAAATTTTAAGCAAAAAATTTTAAATAATTTTTGAAATAGTGTTTAATTACATATTTAAAAGTGTACATAGTCGACACGTTATAAGATGTTTCCGTGCATTAACGGAAGTTTACAGGTAAGTTCTCGATACTTAAGCGTGTATCGTGTGATATTTACATCGACAATTTTAAGCCATTTGCGACACCAATCTGACTCAATAATTTCACGTACCAAGTAAAAAAATTAACGTAGGAAAATGTACAAACAACACTCTTAGTCTCAAATGTCATCTTTTACAATTCTTGAAAAACTGACCGCCAAATATTGTTAATTTTGGTACTGAGTGACTCATTAACAATCAAAAACGTTTTTCTAGCTGACTTAGTAATTTGAAATTTTGGCAGTGAGTTGGGATTACATAATTAGTGATATGTAACTTTGGAAAAAAGTTTGAAATTTATCAAGGATTAAATTTAATTCGTGGAAAAAACTGAAGTACACTCAGGTGTAGGACATTGTAAGAGAGAAATTTGCTTGATCAAAAATCAAATTTGAATTAATTTATTTGTTTAAATATTTTTTTGTCACATCATTTTATTATCGAGTCGTACTCAAATATACGTTTTCAATTTAATCCTAAAAGGATAAAAAGAAAATACATGGAACTCGACGATCATTTCGATTTTAAATCTTAACGTATAAGTTTTCAGTGGGATTAATCTTTCAGTATACTTGTCCATCTTAAGACGAAAACATAAATACTTTTTAGGGTGAACTTCAAAAACATTATTTAGTTTTGCATAAACGTAATAAACGTGGACATATAAGTCAACAAATTTAGAAAAAAATATGTTTTCTTCGTAAATTAATTAACATGTAGGTTATATTTCGAAACTTGCTTGTACCATTCATGTAATGAATTTGAATCTAATCGTATATATTTTACTTTTTACATATCTGGGTCAAAAGTACTACGGAGTTATTATATAGTACGGTTGAAATAAGGTTACTTTAATTTGCAAAATTCATTTTAACGCAGGGAAGAATAAATTATAATTGCCTTTGGACGTTCTACGACCAATGTGTCCGGTAACGACTTTATTGTTTACCAACTCCCAAAACGCGTAACACAAGTAATGTTAAACTAAGCAATATTAAAGCGAAACGCTTTATTAGTGAACAGTCATCATATACTCATATATTTATATTTTACTCAGTCTGTGCGGACAATCGAATGTGTCTGGGGCAATTTTATTATTACGGATAAAACTGAACTTTAAACATTTCGGGTTTTCCACAAGACCAGTATTTCATTAAGTAATATTAACTGATTACGACCTTGTGGGGAATAGAGATAAAAATAATAGAGGAACATTTTTGCTTTGTTTGCCTATTGTAGTTTTTGAACCTCAACAATTGCAGCTATACTGTGGAAAGTTTGTCAGTGGCATTTTTGCAAGAATGGTACTTTTGTTTTTGTTTCAAGATTCTAAGCCATTTAATATTTTTATTTATGTCAAATTAATGGAAATATCCAGATTTTAATTTTTACACATTATATAAAATCGAAAAATTATAGTTTTTACAAATTGACGATTCCAGAAAATTACACCATTTTGAGAAAACATATTTTCCATTTTTTTATTGTGTAACTTCATATTTTTTACTAAAATATTGTTTTTTTATAATATCAATAATAAAATAAATTCGAGGAAGTGCTCAAGTATATTTCTTTGATGGGGTTTATGACGAAAGCCAAATCAAAGTTTACATTGTTGCATTGTTTAATATTTCTGCGTCCGTTCGAAACTTATATATGCATATAAAATAATAATGAAATTATTTTCAACAAATTCAACCTCATATTATTAATCTCATAAAATATAAAAGAGTTTTATTAATTTCTACACTTTTTGAGCTTAACTACTTTAATCATTACATATTAATGTAATATACTATTGAATTAATGTAACACAGGAAGATCATTAAATATTTACAGTATAAAATATATAAAACTGTAATTATCGCAGCGATTTTTAAAAGATTTTTGATAATCTTGTTAAAGTATGCGAAGAAAAAAGTACAAAATCAATTTGCAAATTCGCTTTTCAAAGAGGTGTTATTTGAAATTCAATAAGACGACCTCAAAATAGATTTAATTTCTATCTTTCCCTTAAATTCTATTTTTCAAAATGAAAAAACAACTTTCATAAATAACGCGCGTAATTGGTCTATAAGTCACAATTAAATGAAACTACGTGATGTAGTATTATTTCTACTATCTTTAATTTCTTTACCACGACCTAGGTTACATTGTATTACAACATCTTCAGGTGGGATATTAGCAAAGATTAGTAGTTGTTACTATAGCAGTTGTTACTAGCAGTTGTTACTAGTAGTAGTCGTTACTAGGAATTGCTACTTTGCAAAATAACTACACCGTCGACCACGTCAGGGTTTGATAATGAATTTTGGATGATGATTAATGAAACTCCTTAACAGATGGTAGTAAATTGAAAGTGATTCAAGGTATTTCTTGCTGGTAGTTTGTTACTTTACACTATCGATCATGTCATAGCCTGATAATGTGTTCTGGAGATGAACAATGGAATTCCTTATTGGATGACAGTAAATCAAACGTAATTCAAGATATTTACTACTAGTAGTTTTTACTTTACAAAATAACTCCACCATCAACCAGGTCAGTGTGTAATGATGATTGCTGAATATGAATAATGTAACATTTTAACGGATGGCAGTAAATCTTGCTAATATCCCACCTGAAGATGTTGTAATACAACGAAACCTAGGTCGTGGCAAAGAAATTAAAGATAGTAGAAATAATACTACATCACGTAGTTTCATTTAATTGTGAATAATGAATTTCTACAAAATTAACGCCAAATGTATTCAATATTTGGTCTATAAGTATTTTTCCCCAATTTTTCCTTGTGTGTCAAATAGATAAACTATTAAATAAAATGCATGTGACAGACAGGCATACCCTGAGGTGATTTCACGTCTTTTCAAATTTAGTCCACGACTATTAAACAAATATTTTGACATTTTGTAAACTAAATTTTTAAATAGAACTACAAAATTTTAATGGTAATATTCTTGTGAACAATTCCGAGTGGTCGTCTATATGAATTCGAAAAACTGCGTCACGTTGGGAATTAATCTAAAGTATATTTTATTATTCTTCTATATAAAAATAAATGTTTGTTTGTTGGTCCTGTATAAGTTCCTATACCGTTCATCAAATTGCATTAAAGCTTTGGCTGGTTTTTGTGTGTACGGACGCGAATGTTTCTGAATTAGTATAACCATTTTATAATAGGTAGCGCGCGAGTTCGTAGGTGTAGCTTAGCGGCCTCAGCGGCCTTAGCGGCGGGTAGTTTAGTTCGTGTGCGGCTGGTGTAAGGTGTATTAAATACAAACAGCGATATTTTAGTTCACGTGTGACATGACAAGTGATGCTGATTGTGAAATTCCAATTACCGATTGGTATCCAATAGATGATCATGTGATAAGTCAAGCATTTTCTTTTTTTGTTTTTTTCTAAGTTAATCTGTACACTTTCTGTCTCTGAATGGCATTGCATGTCGGGTACCTGAAATGAATACATTATTCCATTAAATTGAAGATCACGCAAAGTCGGTGGCAACAGATAGTTAAATATATTATTTCGAAAGTTTTGCTACACTTGCATCTGCAAGTGTAGTAAATTTTATAGTTAGTCACGGGAAGAGGAAATTTACTGAAATACATTATTTCCAAACGTTAATATTAATTCATTTATCATATGAAATTGGTTTCATTTTTAATTTTCATACTCTCATCACGACTTTAGAAACCTTGCATTAGAAACCTCGCAGTAGAGACAGCTTTTGTTTTGAAATACTTATAAATATCAAGCATACGATTTTATCATGTCCTGTTTTTATAATTATGTACATACATAATTATAAAAACAGAACATGATAAAATCGTATGCTTGATATTAATAAGAATACACATGTATTATACGTATATATATATATATATATATATATATATATATATACATATATAGAGAGAGAGAGGGGAAAATTGCCTAAATATGAGAAGATGAATAACTAACAACACTTAATCCGAAATTTTCCGCTTTGATAAATTATTAGCAGAAAACTCAATTTTGCAAATTAGGTTCCAGTAAAAGAAACTATGTATTATTTCATGGGGCATAGATAACAAATAGAATGAAAAATTGATCAGAACTATAAAATTTCTTACACTTGCATTATAAAAACATAACATGATAAAATCATATGTTTGATAAATCATACGATTTTATCATGTTAAAAAATCGTATGCAAGTGTAGTAAATTTTATAATTAGTCATGGGAAGAGGAAATTTACTGAAACCAATTATTCCCAAACGTTAATATTAATTCATTTATCATATGAAATTATTTTCATTTTTAATTTTCATACTCTCATAACGACTTTAAAAACCTCGCAGCAGACACAGCGTTATTTTGGATTACTTATAAATAACAAACATACGATTTTATCATGTCCTGTTTTTATAATTATGTATGTGTATTATATGCATATATATATATATATATATATATATATATATATATATATATATATGTATAACGAAATTGATTCATATTAACCTGCACTATCAAACATATTAATGGTATATTCATAATTTTCCATTTCAGGGAAGTCACTATTTTAATAACATAATTTCTCTAATGATTTTTTTTCTATGTATATAATAACACTGTGAATTTTGCGTCTATTGCTCCTGAAAATATGCAAAAAAAAATTATTGGCGGGTTGAAGAATAAGTAGAGCATTAAAATCAGTTTCAGGAATAATATATTTGTTTATGCACGTATCTCTTAAAGCAGCTGCCTCAAATTGATTGGAGTTATAAAAACATTGGGGTTAAATGGCAGTGACATTTTGTTTGTATTTCTTCGCAATCGATTCACTTAATCAGAAAAAAGCGGATTTCACATTTTTAATAATTTGTCTACATTATTACTAAACAAAGTGCTTATCTACTCGCCTCATAGTATTTATAGTACAATCACTAGGAGATAAGTACGTTTATACATAAACAGATGACGCTACGTGTATTTTAAGTGACGAAATATAGTTTTCCACCTAAACATAAATGATCGAAATGAGAATAGCTAGAGTTGTTGTCTGGAGTGGTGCGGAAGGGGAAGCATTTCGATAGGGGCCAGACGTGGGATGGTAGACCTCGTTATTGATTGTCTTTAGCATAATAATTTTTACGACGTGGTATGCTTACGATATACACTTATTTTCTCTCCTCAATTTGTCGCAAGTACAGTTAAGGAGATTTCAATGAAATTTCCACTAGCATATTCTGATGAGGTCACATTTAGGCTTTTTTTCAATTCAAATAAACCAAATAAATAGAAGGTAAGGTAATTCAACATGTTTACAGAAATCCTACTTCCTTAAAAACTATTACAATTATAACATATAACTTTATCATATATTTTAAAGGTAAGCGCGAACAGAAATGCGAACATTTAAGAATAGCTAAACTCTATTAGATTAAATAGTCTTCAAGTCGATAAAAACAGATACAAAGTCTCTAGTGAAACTTTTTTTCTCGTAGCTCATGTTACTTGTGAGTACTGTTCAATATTAATAAACGTTTAAGACACTTCTTTTAAATACAACGTTTTCCATAAGTGTGAACGCTGTGATGGTTTCAGTCTAAAGGTTTAATGTACTACAAACACCTTTCAAATTTTGTTTTTGTAACAAAATTAGATATAAAAAATAATGACAGTAATGAAAATCTTGTTGTAATTTTACATTTCGTTTTACGAAAATTGATCAGTTTTATCGTAAATAAAACAAGAAAAATGGCACATTTATGGAGCTGAATGTCTATCTGCATATGTAAAGAAGAGAGACATAAATATATATATATATATATATATATATATATATATATATATATATATATATATACATATATATATATATATATATATATAAATATGGAGTCACTCAAAGATATTGATTGTCCATAATACATATTTTTCTAAGAGTATAATTTGCAAATATAACATGCCTTGCGTTATATATTTATTCGTAGTACCCTAATTAAATTTCGCTCAAAGGTAAATTTTTTCTCAGGTTTCATAATTTAAAACTAGTGAACAGGAATAAAACACATTATACTATATCCGATTATGTTTACAAATTACATCTGGAAAATATATGTACCGTTGGTAATATAATTAAAATTTAATGAAATGTAGAAATCAAAACGTCCCACATGAATTCATAACCCACAATATATTAATATTACATACATATCATTTAGTCTATTATCAAAATTTATTCAATGATAAATTGAAAGTTTTCAGAAACATTTAATTAAATTTCATAAAATATTAAAATATTTACATGTGTGGGATTTACAGAAGTTTCAAATATCAGTATACTAACATACGGGTATGTAAATTTTTAAATATTTTGCTATGCGGTAGATAATCAAAATATAGTTATCAAAAATGAAAATATAATTTACTGAAAACATATTACAAAACTTTCTATTTACACTATATAGTATTATGGTACAAAAGGAAAATACAATAAATTCTCAAAGAGTACAGCCTTTGGAAATGAGCAATTTTCCAGGCAGTTAGCAAGTAGGTTTGTATATCCCAAAGAAATTTAAAGATAATGATACTACTTATTTAATACATCGAATACACAGTGAGAATTAAAACAAGACCTTTACTCAGTAATCTGTACGTGCTTTTTGGGGGGGCGTTGATGTGATGGACAGTAGGCTTTAGAAATGTTTTAGATTTCGAACAATAATTTATTAACATTTAAATAGCAAACCTCTCCATATTTAAGGGTAGTAATAAGATTCTTGTACTAAAGTGGAATGGAGTTTGACGAAGGATGAACTATTGACATCATTTTCTGATGTTGTAGTACCGAGATTGTCTTTCATGATGGACTCGTTTATAAAATGATTGTAGTTAAGTAACATTCAAATTCCCTTTCCGTAACAAAATCTTTTGTGGAGATTTGAAAGTAGACTTTATGCTTAAATTTATATGAGACAAATAAGATTATAGGTTTACATATACTTTCCAGCTTTAAACTCAGATTAACAAAAGTAACAATTATAAACTATTAAACTATTACAATATTTATAGAAGTAAACTTTTATTGGTAAATACATTTTGTAATTGAAATTGAAATGCCGAAAATTGGATGATTGTTAAACATTTTTCTAAATCAGCTTGGGGTTTAGTACCTTTTATAAAATTATTTCATTATATATGTATATAATCTCCGGTATATAATTTCCGGTAAAACGTAGGCTATATGATTTTCCTTTTAAGGACACAAAATGTTTCTATTAAAGCCTGTATGCATGTTACTTAAATTTTTCTCTCTATGGTAAGTATAAATTTCAGAGTGTAAAACTGTTCTTAATTTTTTGGTGAAATATGAGCTCTAACTACGTAAAAGAGTAACCATAAAATAACGTCTAGTAAAATTCAAAAAACCGAATTCAAAAAAATATGTACTAAAAAGGAAAAAATAGTTAACTCATAATAGACACCTAGTTATAGGCAATAATTAACTAAGTTACTTAATTTTGAAGTTGGTGCCGGAACTTAAATAAATGCAAAATTGTATAATATAAATACGCCATTTATGAAAATATTTCGTGTTGTATAGTGTAGTACATTAGAAGTTATGGTTTTAAATTTACATTATAAGTAAAGTAAAATTGTAAATTCCTTTAAGTTGGTCAATAGTGATTGCACCGACTACAGAACCAAGTGACTTAGTTAATTATTGAAATAAGTAGATACCACTTATGAGTTAATTATTTCTTATGGTCTATATGTGGCTACTTTTTTGAATTACGGTTTTTTAAAAATATCTTGTTTCCTACGAATACAAATCTTTCTTAAATATATTTGCAATTTAAATAATTCATTAAGTGTGTTACAATACGCTAAAACACATGACTATGAATGAAAATGTAATCTCTAAATATAAAAATAAATAAATATACTAGAGATTCGTACCTTCATATATAAAATCATCCACTTTCAGAGTATCTTGCAAAAATATCCATATATTATGGATATTTTTGGAAGAAACTACTCTGAAAGTAGTTTGAAAGTTAAATTATATTGCTAATATCCCACCTGAAGATGTTGTCATACAACGAAACCTAGGTCGTGGTAAAGAAATTAAAGATAGTAGAAATAATACTATATCACGTAGTGTCATTTAATTGTGAATAATGAATTTCTACAAAATTAACGCCAAATATATTCAATAAAGTTTTAGTTATATCGTTTTTTTTAATTTGGTTTTAACAGTTTTAGAGACCGTGGGATATGATTTTGTGGGCATTCTCATCAATATGCTTAAAACTACTTTACATAAAAATTCCTTATGTTAAATACTCTACTTGCATTCACACAAAGTTTTGTGATAACTATTAACTTATGTGTAAATTTCAAGTTTCTCAGTAGAGCGGTATTTAAGAAAAATTGCTGTGACCATACCCACAGACGCTTTATAATAGTTATTTTTTTCCTTTCAAACGAATGTTATTCTGCTCATAAAATTGTGAATCCCGTATATTATCGAGTTCACTTGTACTTCACATGACTTTTAAAGGGGTTATACACGTATTACTAAATTTAGCTTGTTTCTGTGCTCACTAACCCACGTTCTTCAAAATAGACTTAGGGATTTACTTCAAATTTGACTCTATCGTAAGACTCCTTTATAAAGTATAGGATTAAATATTATGACGTAATCTCTAGCTAAACATTATCAATATTAAATATGCACCTTAAGTCATATATTCCATGCTATAATAGTATTTTTTTTTATTGAGTGGAAAATGCTGAAATGAAGTAAATGGTAATTTTGCGATACTTCGTATTAAATGTAATGTGTTTATACAAATCATAAACTACACTTAAACTTTTACAAAATTAGGTCTGGCCGTTTATGCATGATAGAGCGAAGTATAAAATGAAATACGTTTGCTCGTCCATAAAAAAAAACCTGTCAAAATAAGTGCTTCCTTTCATAACTATGGATGTCCTCAAATTTCTCAAAAATGTATTATAATTTACGCATAATTAAAAATAAATCAACTAGATTTAGTGGTTATGTTTATGTAAATGTCAAATGCTGGCCACTTTAATAAAAATTTAATGTAAAAATCTCCTAATATAATGATTCTCACACGTTTAATACTATATGAAGCCATCGAAGAAGGGAATGAGGCTTTCATGCGTGTAAAACTACCCAAAGGACAAAAATTCTAAGATGAACGTAATGCATTGTTGTGATTATTTTTTGTCCTCCAATAATTTTTTCTTTCAAATATTTTAAGTCGACGAACGCGCAAAGTCCTCAATTTTATTTTATATAAATATGAAGCTTATTTTTGTCATATTACAAACTTGATTCTATATTTTTTTAATGTAAATATATTCACTTATATAATACAACACTACTTTTATAAATATCACATATTTTTCTCATTAGTTTAAGAAAAATTCCATTCCAGGACAATTCCACAGGAAAATTATATTCCAATACTGGTATGGAATTTTCCTGGAAAATGGCGGCCAGGAAAAATAAAAAAATAATTAGTTTCTTGTATTACTACTATATAGGTTTATTCTATTATATTTTCATTACTCCGACATTTTCGATTTTATTAATAAACTGATAATTTTATTATCCTTGTTTCACATCAAATATTACTTTCAGCAAAAGAATGAGCCACTTACTTTCCCGCAATTGTTGGTAGATTTTATAAACTAAAATGACTATTATATATTTACATATTCAACTACACATTTTGAAGGGACTAGCTGTGACAAAAAATATAATTATATATATATATGTGTGTGTCTGTTTATAAAAGTATTCATTTACTTTATCAATGGTATAATTATTTCATATAATTAAATATAAATTGCCACTCAAGTAATAAAAATATACTCATCTCAGACATAACAGAAAATTAAGTTTTAATATAAAACTTATTTTAAGTTAACAAAGCACAATATTTTAAATTGAGGCAGGCTGTATATGCAGATGTATACATATATTTAGTAAAAAATATTCAAAATCTTGCGGGATTTTCTGTTTAGTCTGAATGGCTCAGACTAGAGTCATTTGAAAGACTTTTATTCACACAGTATTTCATTTTGTAATATCAATACAATGCAACACATATATGTTCGTTTAGCTAGTTTAGACATGCCATGAATTCAGGTTATATTGATTATTCATAGATCTCATATAAAAGGTACTATTTTGTGTTTGCAATCGTTCGATACAAAAGTTATCGAATTGTTTTCCATACAATAATTGTGTGACCGGTGCTGAAATTATTTGCACTGAGAATAATAAAAATTCCCAGAAAGGTTAGAATTTCTCTCTGCAATAAATGGTTACACAGGAGTAAATTGTTTAAAGGATTCCTCTGTCTTCTTTTGTTTCTTCTTTTATTTTTTTATATTTGAAATTCCTTCAATTCTTTTTTCCCTTCATTATTTTTTTTGCCTTGCATCGATCATACTAGATAGTTTTCATAGTGCAGAGTTATTTTTCTAGTAATGGAAACTATTTACAACCCCTACTGCTTCATATGCAGCTTTCTTAAATTCGCGCACTAATAATTGCTGCAAAATACGTAGTGTTCATTTCTTGAATTAAAATAAAGAAGCCTGTCCATACAGAAAAGAAACGTCATATAACATTATCTAACAAAACCTTACTCCACTCATTTTTTTCAATTGTCCTAAAATTTTTTTACTAACAGTTAAATGTTATATTCAATATATTTTTCTAATGTACAAAACAAAAATTAGATATTATATTCCATATATGTATATGTTTCACTATGGCTGTTATAAGTGTCCCTATCAAGCTAACTATGGCTTTAAAATACAACAAAAATCTTATCTCCCGTGCTTAATATAAGGTATATCATGTGAACCTAACTCATCTCAAAAGATCTTTTTGAAAAATAAATTTTGCAAAGAACATTTGAACTGCTTTGTAGCGATTCTATTGTTGAATAAAATAATGTAATGAAAATGTATAGGACGTAACGACTGCTTTTGCCTGCAAAGGATACTCTGGTTATATTTGTCTACGTTGAAAATTCTAACTGGAAACCGCGAAGTTAAAATGAACAATATTAAACTTTTCGTATGCCTTGTGAGCTAACCGCAATTGCACGTAAAAGAACATAAAGCGTATAATGTAACTAAAAAGAATGTGTTATACTGGAAGCGCGTGGTGAGTGTTGCGAATAAAACTGAAACGTAAACTTTATGTAGATAAAATACATATAAAATTTTTGTTATTAAATCGGGTAATAAATAATTCAGATAACTTTATTACAATATTTTCTGTTCCTTAATATTTCGTCACTAACTTGACACACGTGTATTTTATATGAAAATATATAATATTCGATAAGTTTTAAGAATATTAGGCAATTAATAGTTGTTCTTCTTTTCAATTAAAGAGTTATGAAATGAAATATTGGATCATAAAACAACTTTGAATAAGTATTTCATTCGGTTTATCGGAGTAATTACTTTGGAAATATTTATTAAAACTAAACCCAACATTTTAAATAAATTTTAGTTTCTAAAAGTTTTTCATATATGTATTCTTCTTGTCTATTATATAATTGTAAACTGTTATTGAAAAGAAAAATGCTGACAATTCAATTTACGTAATTCATTAAAAAGTAAAACTGGAGACCACCATTGATTTCATTTAATAATAGTTTTATAAGAAGATAATCAAGTTATAGCTACTCTCAAATTCGTATCAATCGAGTGATGAGCGCCCTAAAACTGTCCGATCGATTTATTAACCCTTACAGCTACTGTTTACCGAAATGGAATTCCCATATTTGTTTCTGAATAAACGTAACGTGATATTATTGCTTTAAAAAAAAATATAATTTTTCTTTCAACAATCGAAGTGGCTTCCCAAAAGAATTTTCTCTAACTTAGTTTTGGAGCTCTTTACTAATACATTTCGTATATTTATTTTATCTTATTTTCTTTAAGGCTTGTTAATTTGACATATTAACTAAGCGTAATTATATATATATATATATATATATATATATATATATATATATATATATATATATATATATACATATATATATATATATATATATATATATATATATATATATATAAAATTGTAAAATTGATATGTATGTACGTTTAGGTTATTAAAAAAATATTATTAACGGAAACAAAACACAAATAACAGAATTAAAAATATAATTTTTTTAATATTTGTACGTTTCTTTATATGTTTTTTGTTTGTTTGAATATGCCTTATGTAATAATATAATTAGGACTGACATTTTTATAAAAAGACGGGGCTCATTTGAAGTAACAATATTTTTTATCTCATCTGAATCGATTTACTCAGTCATAAGATATGTAAATTTCATGTTTTCAAAAATGTATTTACATTGCATTAGTACCAAATCAACCAAATCCAACTCAAAATAAATCAAACCCTATCAAATGCAACCAATACCACAGAACCCAATCCAATCAAACCCAACATAACTCAACCTTACTCATTAAAACTAGCCCAACCCAATTAGACATTATCAAATCCAAAGCAAATCCAACCCAACCCAGCCTTAACTAAAGTTAACCTAATCCTACCCAACCTAATGCAGCACAACATAACCAAAAACGAACAGAATCCAATATAACCTAAAATAACCTAAAGCAAATCCAACCAAACCCAAACAAAACAAAAGAAAACAAAATTCAACCCAATCCAAAAGGACATGGAGCAAACCCAACCCAACAAAATCAAATTTTTGGAAAGTCATATAGCCTGCGTTTTATCGGAAATGTATGTAATGAAATAATTTTATAAAAACAATCATAGCATTTCGGCATTTCAATACAAAATGTATTTACTAAAAAAGTTTACTTTTATAAGTATTGTGATAGGGTGGTATTACGTTAGTTAATCTGACCTTTGAATACATTTTCTGAAAATCGCGGTCACAGCTGGAAGGTATATGTTAACTTATAATCTTATTTCTATCATATAAAATTAAGTATAAAGTCTACTTACAAACCTCCGCACAAGATTTTGTTGCGGGAAAGGAATTTGAATCTTACTTAACTACTATCATTTTATAAACGAGTTCATCATGAAAGGCAATCTCGGTACTACAACATAAGAAAATGATTTCAATAGTTCATCCTTCGTCAAATTCCAGTCCACTTTAATACAAGAATCTTATCACTTCCCCATAAATATGGAGAGGTTTGCTATTTAAATGTTAATAAATTCTTGTTTGAAGTCTAAAACACAGAATATCAACGACCCTAAAAAGCACGTACAAATTTCTGAGTAAAGGTCTTGTTTTAATTTTCACTGTGTATTCGATATATTAAATAAGTAGTATTATTCTCTTTAACTTTATTTGGGATATACAAATCTACTTGCTAACTTGCTACATTCAGAGAAATGAAACAGAAAATTGCTCATTCCCAAAGGCTGTACTCTTTGAGAATTTATTGTATTTTCCTTTTGTACCATGATACGATATAATATGAGTAGAAAGTTTTCTAATTTATTTTCAATAAATTATATTTTCACTCACTCATCTACTGCATATCAAAATATTTAAAAACCCATATATGTTAGTATTCTGATATTTGGGACGTCTGTAAATCCCACACATATAAATATTTTAACGTTTTATGAAATTTATTTAAATATTTGGGAAAATCTGACTTTATTATTGCACTAATGGATTATTGAATAAATTTTGATAATAGACTAAATGATATGTATGTAATATTAATATATTGTGGGTTATGAATTCATGTGGGACGTTTGAATTCCAACTATTAACAGAAATTCCTACGATATTAAACCAGTACATAAAATATGTTCAAAATATATACTTTCAAATATATTAATTAAATTATAACACGTAGGAAATAACTTCAATAAATTTGAGAGACATCACTAACAAAACAAAATCGAGGAAACAAAATATACATATATGTATTTAATACTCAGTGTACTTATATTTCACAATTACTATGATATGGAAAACGATGAAAAACTGACAAATAATATGATAGTTTAAAAATAACACAACTCCCATGCAACTATAAAAATATAAACATATATGGAAAACACCAAGTACGATTAGCCTTCGGCGTTAAGTTGCTCATATAAATATGGCTGAATAATGTTAAAGAATTTTATTAACGGATTACGGTCCTTTATATTTAAAATAGTTTATAAGTTTTGTTCTCGTAACTTACGGTTCTTTTAAAATAATAATGGTGTATGCGGAAACGTATATTTAAAATATTTTATAGATTCGTCAAGCTTTGCTACTAAATTCCTTATTCAGACTAAATTATTTTCTACGTACCCTTTATGTTTTTTTCTAATTAGACAAAAATATACGATTTTTTCCATATTATTTTGGTACAGATTTAATTTCTTTCACATTAACATTTAAGAGACACTTCATTTCTTATAAACTATTTACAAATATTAATATTTTCCGGTTCAATTATATTACCTTCTATGTATTTCACAAGCCTAAAAATACGGCGCATATTACAAAAAATCTAAGATCTACGATAAGCGCTATAGTTTTTACTGCAACCTTCTAGTCCGATATAATTCCAAAAAATACATAGGTAACTCAAAATTAAGGAAAAGGTGTTTTTGTATTCCTTACCATAAAGCTTTTTACATGATTTTCCATATATATAAAAAAGTAAAAAATAATTACTTTTCTTTACTTCATCTTCCATAGTTGAACCAATATTTTAAAAGAGATAGCTAATAAAAAGTATGTAAGTTAAGAAACTGAATTACTATGTCAAATTTCAAGTTTTGCATTGAATTGTAGTTGAGAAAATCAGCTTTGAATATAGAAAAAGGTAAATATACTGCTTACTATTACTTCCCTAAGCGTAAGACATGGTGCATACATTAAAAATTATGATAGATTCCTACTATGTTTTTGTAGGCTCCTAAAAACCCGTGTTTTTCCATATATTTTGTACATCTCGGAATTACGATATCTAAAATTACGAAAAAAATTCCGAACACCCCCCCCCCCCTAAGCCATTTCTTTCCCACACAATATAAAGAATCTAAAAATTAAATGATTACGCAATTAATTGGCTCTCACTCTCCCTCTTAAATTTTATAATTTAATGTTTTTGAGTTTTAGCTATTGAAGTATGTGCGGATCAATAGGTTTAATTACTGTATTAAATATATCAAGCGGTTTCGGAGAAAAACGGTTCTGACCGATGGCCGTACACACAAATGCCTGGTCTTATAAAGGTTCCGTTTTTCTTTTTGAGGTTCAGAACTGTTATCATGAAATGTAATGCTGTGATTTTCGCGTAAACTTTAAGATAAATATTATCGGAGTTGTTTTATTATAATTTTGAATTAACTAGTTTTAGAAAGATAATTTTTATGAAAATTTTGAACAATATTTAAGGAACTATCTTGTATAAATATTCGAAATGTGAAACATCATGAAATAAAAACAAAAGTTATTTAGTTTATTTGACTCTTCAGTAACTTGCATCTTAAACATTTTTAAACATGCACTTTTAATCTCTGTCGGCCAACTTAAACAAATTTATAATTTAATTTAATTTATAACGTAAATTTTAAATTATAACTTCTAATATACTTACAATACTAAACAGATTTATAAATATAGGGTCCATAAAGGGCGTATTTATAATATAAAAATTGACATGTGTATAAGTTGGTCCACGGTGCTGGTACCGACTTCAAAAATAAGTAACTTAGTTGTGTATTGCAGTGGGTACCAATTTTGAGTTAATAATTTTTTACTTTTTAGTACTTACCTTTTGTGAAGTAGGTTTTTTAAAAGATATTTTATATTAGAATTTTAGGTAATTAGTCTATTAATATTAATCACCACAATTATTTTCTTTTTTAGTATATTCTGTAAATCACGGACAAAAGATAGTATATGAATAATTTCCTCTTCGTCTAAAATTGATTGTTAATAACGCTTAGAAATTAAACGATAGTAGTAGCCGCCAATAGTTAGCTGTTAGCCGTTGAGGAGTTCCGTTCTCCGTATCCAAAATCTAGTATCATATTTTGGAAAGTAATAAATAGAGTAACAATTAACCAGTAGCGTGTATATTTAATAGCAACCGATTTACTGTCATCCGTTAAAATGTTACATTATTCATATTCAGCAATCATCATTACACACTGACCTGGTTGATGGTGGAGTTATTTTCCAAAGTAAAAATTACTAGTAGTAAATATCTTGAATTACGTTTGATTGACTGTCATCTAATAAGGAATTCCATTGTTCATCTCCAGAACACATTATCAGGCTATGACATGATCGATAGTGTAAAGTAACAAACTACCGGCAAGAAATACCTTGAATCACTTTCAGTTTACTACCATCCGTTAAGGAGTTTCATTAATCATCATCCAAAATTCATCATCAAACCCTGACGTGGTCGACGGTGTAGTTATTTTGCAAAGTAACAATTCCTAGTAACGACTACTACTAGTAAAAACTGCTAGTAACAACTACTATAGTAACAACTACTAATCTTTGCTAATTTTCCACCTGAAGATGTTGTAATACAATGTAACCTAGCTCGTGGTAAAGAACTTAAAGAAAGTAGAAATAATACTACATCACGTAGTTTCGTTACAAATTTCCACAAAATTAACGCCAAATATATTCAATAGTAGCAAATATATTTAATAGCGGTTGATTTACTAACATTCATTAAGAGGTCCCATTGTTCATATCCGGAACTCATCATCAGCCCTTGATATGAGAAGTGGTGTAGGTAATTTTGCAGCAAATACTATTTGTAGCAAATATCTTGTATCATCATTGATTTACTTCCAACGGTTAAGGAATTTCATTGTTTATTTCCGGATCTTATCATCAGTTCATTATCATATTTATATGGAATCACACCTATATCACAATTTCAAATAAAAAAAAAATTATCAAATCAGTCTACTCCGTAAAGAACTTCGCTGAACATATTTAAAAAAGATTCCGATGAATTTAGAATCTCCTCCTTTTTTGAAGTCGGCTAATTATTTTATTTTTTATTTATTTTTACAGAGATAACTTCGAACGAAATGTGATTGCCCTGCAAATGAAGGGAAAGAAAAAGAAGGTTTTAGTTTCATGTTATAGTTATTGACATTTAATGAATATTTTAAACTTATTTACGAAGTCCAATTTAAACTTCAGATAATAGATGTTGCAGGCCGGTATTCCCGAATGGAAAAAGAAATTGGATAGAATATGCGTTAAGTTATAATCTTTTTAAATTTCATGAACTACTTATGAACACAGCGTTTTTACATTCTTGAGTCGACAAGATCCATCGTTAGCCGTAATAAACGCATACGAGTACATCAATCTGGTTTCAAAAATTCTAATTTATTTTTTTGCGATTCCACACCCCAAAATGCAACTCTTATGAGACTACTGGCGTCTCGGTAAATCTAGTGTAAAGTGGACGTCAGCAAATTAATTGTGACAAACTATATTCTTGCGGTGAAGACATTCAAAATTACTGATTTTAATAATATGAACACAAAATTTCATAACAGTTTTTCTGTGTATTTAATTGTCCGTGCACTAAGTGTCCAAGTAGTGCTGGGGTATATTAAGTAATGAAAATTTTATTAACTTGATTTTTTCAATTCAATATGCAAACGAACAAAACGTGACTAGAAACAGTACAATTCTGTCTTAACTACAGAGACTACTACTATCTACTAAAATAACAACTGACAATAAATTCAATGGTAGCTCACTTAAATCACGGCAACTTTGGTATTAATATGGTATGTTCTTGACTACTGATTTATTCGTTATCCAAATACGCCGTGTTTTCCTTCCCACAAACTTTGAAGGTCTCTTGGCATATATTTATCTAGAGCACCTTCTATTAATTCCGTTGGTTCATTAACTACATATCTAAATTGAGATTTCTCGAGTTGATACTATACTAGGTATAGCCTGGACCGACTGTCAGTTCATTGAGCAAAAAAGGCACTTAACTATTCTATGCAGAACCCGTTGTTCGTACTCATAAAAATTTAAGAGAAAAGTCGGTAGTTAGAGAAGCTCTAAATTCTATCTTTTTATGCATTGGGTAACTTCTCGTTTGAAAGTTTCTTCCTTTAAACTTTAAATTCAATATTTTCTACTCTTTGTACCTGTTTTCTTTCTTTTTAACCAGCAAAGCTCATATTTAAAAATGTAAGTATGAAAATATTACTATCAAACAAAAAATCAAATCCTCACAAAAATAATCATAGACACAGGATCCATTACGAGATAATTCATGTTCATAATTACTACATCTGGAAATATAAACAAACAATAATATGTTCACTAAAATACTAATATTAAATTCGTAACAGGGATCAATATGCCAATTTTGCTTGTGAGAACAAAAATATTAAAAATAAACTCATACAAATTTAGAAGAAGTATGTAAGAAATCATTTAGATCTACTCAAAAAAATTATGCAGTGAACATGAAAAAAATGAAAATTTTTATACTTGGTCTAATAGAAAATGGCATAACAGCCAAATGGAAAACTTATAATGTCCTTTAATACATATAAAGTTTCAATAAATGTTAAAGAATAAAATTGAAAATTTGTATTATATTTATAGGTAGTACATTATGTTTATAGGTCCATATTAAAAAAAATTGAAAATGTTTCTAGTAATTCAAGTACGTTAAAATATCCTGTTACGTATTTTTTAGAATTGTAAACATTGATACATAGATATTTGTAATTCGGTAGAATAATCAACAAAAATATTTAATGGCATCTTTGTACATTGTATGTTAAACAATAATTTTATTAAACTGCTAGAAACAAATTTAAGGAACTAAAATTTTATTATTCTTAAAAAGTTTTACTTAACAAAAATGTGATATTCTATAAGTTTTGGCTCGTTTATGTTAGACAGGGAAACACATCTAGAGTGGGGAAAATACTTCATATAGGTCATATGGCCATTGAAGTGTCCTCCACAATTTCGCATGCATAGTAATATTACAAGTAAGACAATCGTTCTAATTTTTCTATCTTTCCTTTATGCAGTTCAAAAGTGTGGCTTTAGTTCTTACTTCCTTAAATTATTTCCACAGCTTCCTATTTTACGATTTAAGATTTCTCACGGTCTTTTGTTTTATTACTAGACATGTTTTGTGCTTCTCTCTTGAATTATTTTAACAGAAATAAAGACTTGGCTTGATATCAGGACCATTCCGAAGCAATTTTGATTGTTTTACGTATCATGACCCAGAACCCCAAATGGATTAATTATTCACCATATGAGAATGCCATGATATATTTTTAATATGATGTAAGGGGCTGAGATGGGACAGCTTCTAGGTTCTACAGAAATACGCCAACCACACAGAGCAGGAGCAACGCAATGACTTTCTGGCCATCGTCTATTTACCAGACTATAATTATTGTATTTATAAGGTAAAATAACAAGAATTAGCTTTTAGAAGTATTCCGTAGTTGTAAATATTGATGAAAGAGGAGGATAAAATACTGACTGGAATTGACAATGACCGAAACTTGAAGTTCGATTTACGGATTTTCTTATCACGTTATTTTGATTATTATATGGTACGAAAAATGACATGTACAATTGTATGATATTAAGTCAATACAGAATCTATTTTTATCAGAATGTAAAATTCTAAAAAAGAACACACAATATTTTGCAAAAGGTTGCAATTTTGTCGACAGATATTGAAGAGAGTTAAGAAATATCCGAATCTTTCTATAACGCAATGTGGAGCAGTAAATAAAGATTTACGCATTTTAGAATATATATTATGCATAATATATTTTATAAGTGCAACATTAAATCCCACTGCAAACGAAAATCCGGTTTTCAATTTTAATTTTCAATAAATTTGTGGATTGGAATTTGAGTAAATCCCGTCGACCTGTTCTCATTAACGATATTTGCAGTCTCTGTGAACGGGACTGACTAACTTTCTAGAAGATGTCTCATTAAACACCAGCCAGACAATTCAGTACTAGCAAGATGGTGTAGCATATCACTGGCACAGAGCGTATGATAATACTTAAACCACATCTTTTCAAATCGATGAATTGGTCAAGGTGGTACGATCAGTTGGCAAGCGCGCTTCTCGGATTTAATCCAATTCATTTGTTCAATTTGATCTATCATTGACACAATCCACTCAAAGGAAATGTTACTTGTGATTAAAAATCTGAAATTGAGTATATCAACATTTAGTGACTTTATTTGTTTACGGAGTAATTTTCTGAGGCAATGCAGACTGTTTTCAGGTTCAAGAAGGCCATTTCGACGTATGATTGTATTTTGTAAGATTGTAAAATAAAAACTTTCTAAATAATTTTTCTAAGTTTGTTATTTAAGTTATTTGACGAAGAATTTGTTTCTGTAAAAGCACCATAAATGGTAAAATAGAAATAAAAGAATCATCAAGCCTTTTTCAGTTTTTCTAAATCTTGCAATAAATATATGTTTTTAGAACATTGCCCTGTATGCCTTTTTTTCTAAAATATTTCCAGTTATAATTTTTAGTAGGTTCTTAGGTAATATGCATGCTACCTTTAGTACATTTTTTACATATTTGGTCTTGGAAAATTTAAATATAAGAAAAAGGATATTTTTCAATCACGTTGACAAATACATTACTTTCACTCAGCCATAATTTTATGGAAATATCAGGTGTAAATCAATATTTTCATCTAGCTCTAATATCTGTCACACGGTTAAAAATAGTCTGATATTAAATTTATTGAAATTATTTTCGACAGTCTCCATAACGAAATAACGTACTGAATATTTTGAAGAAAAATATATCACACCGTGACAATGTTGCCTTTTATAATTATTTCCCAGGCACCATCTTTTAAATTAAATTAAATATTTAACTTTAACTGATACGCATTTGCCTCAGGTCAGCAACTGGATAACGACTGTCTTTCCCGAGTTTCTTGAATGATTTATAATCTGCCTGTTCATTTCATAATTATTAAATCCTTTTTCCCATAATTGCTACTTTGCGCAGGTTACAATTATTAACTTTACTCAAAATATAATAATTATCATAGTCATATGGGGTTAATATAATAGAATATCTTATCTTAGAAATATTACTACTAAAATATGAATAAATGGAAATTATTTTTCGTTACGGAATAATCCTGTCAAAATTGTTGAGAAGATGAATAATTCCAAATGATAAATGGGAGTTAGCACTGTGTATATATATTAAGCCATCCTAATATTTAATATTACCGACACGTGAAAAACGAATACCTCAATATATTGAATAAATTTAATACATTCCGTATTAAATTTCTCTGAATCGCATATTATATCAATCCTCTTAAGCTAATTCCGAATCCCACGACAGCTTTATTATTCATATTTCAAAATGTATAATTATTTCTTTTAAATCTTACTACCATTTGCCCTCTCAAATCATTTGCCATTAATTGGATCCTTGATCATAACAAGGTTTTATTAGACGCCAGTGCATCGCCCACGCACGGATTCAATAATCCGAAAGCAAATTGGACACTGAGACAGTGAAAATTTCTTCTTCGATAAGATTTCGTGTTTTTAGTAGAAAACTGACATGTCACATAAAACATGAATGCCTGTCTATTGCAAATGTTCTTTTAGTGTATTATTAAATGAATAATTTTTCGTCTTTACGTTCTTTATTATAAGTATAATAAAGTTATTTAAAACTCACTCAAGGTTCCCAGAAATAAACGCCGCGAATAAATCGTACGCGAGACTTGATGTAATTAAACAAATAGATTCTGAGAAAAGAAGCTATGATAAACAAGTATACGAGTGATCTTATAAAGGATATATGAGTGATCATACGCAGGTTTTTTTTACGAACAAAAACATAAAAATACAACAGGTTAAGGAAAAAACAAAAATATTAATATCCTCATTGGTTTATAACATAACAGTCTAAATATATTTATAGTAATAAATGCTTCTAAACGAGAGTTTCGATTTCTACGACATGGACATATCTAATTTCTTTCCCAACTTACTTTTCCTATTATTACCTTTTGATATTGTTTCTTGACATATTTTTTTATCCTTTCAACCACTCTCTCGTAAATAATGACATTTTCTTTGAATAGTTTTATCTTAATTTTATACAAAATCATTGGTAAGATATTTTTAAGTAAAAATAATAATTTATCACTTTTAAGACCATTCATTTATATGGCGAAGATAAAACCCTTGTAATTTCATTATGTCCACCTATTGCTTTGTTCGTTTGTATGTCACAACGTGAAAACTCTTTCAGTTTAAAACCGATCTTCATTTAATTGAAATTTTCAATATAGAAGAATATTTTCAACGTTTCTCCCCATAAATGAAACAAGTGATTGAAAAATTATTATTTTATGGATCTAATGAGATTGAAAGATTTTTGTGCAATTAGTATAAATCTTGGTCAAATTTAAAGTTACAGTAATGTTTTTCTCTTTTAATGTTGCTAAATTTTGCCTTTTCATGACTTCACTTTTAATGCACGGATTTTATGTCATTTTCACCACTGTAATCGGAATTTATTCCAGAAAGTTTTATATCACACATTAACATAGGAAAAACTCAAGAAAACTCTCGAAAAAGGTCAACAAGAGACTATGAAAAGTTTTCATAAATAAAAGATTAGAATATTCTGAAACTCTAAGAATATTTTTCGTCACTTACATTTCGAATTTAGAAACTTTACTATATTATTAATCGACTGAACCCTCACTATGTTTGCTTAGGGGAATATATAAGCAACGACCAATGATTCCATTGCTAATAATTTATTTTCTAATTAGCATGACTATATTAATGATTATTTTAACGCATTTCCATGTTTATATTGTATCTAATTTTCTTGATTAATTTATAATATTTTTTTTTATTATTTGCTAATAATTAAATATCTTGCCAAAAACTAATTTCTAACAGAGGACTTAGATAAAACTTCCAGCATTGTCCGGAATTACCGTTAGTCTTTTGAAGCAATATATTTACATAAAGAAGAATATCCTTAAAAGTTGGAATTAATTATACATACATATATATATATATATATATATATATATATATATACATATATATATATATGTGTGTGTGTGTGTGTGTGTGTGTGTGTAAGTGCGTCCATAGTATCAATTCTACAGATACTAGTGAGAATAAACGGATTTAATTCATCCTTTTTTTAGTTATTTAATTTTATATACATTAAAATTCATGACAGCGTTTTTCCTGTTATAATTTACTATTTATTTGAATAAACTACTAACACAGGAAGTTTTCATATTTTTAGTCATGATTTCCTTAATACTAACAGCGTTTCAGTTGTAAATAATTTTTTATTTCATTTTAACTGAATCTGCAAATACAGGGCCGGGACGTAGAAAAATAAGTATTAACGTTCCTTTAATTTCATGGATGCAATTTAATCACTTAATAATTTGAAAAAATAATCCTTCATTAGATTAAACACCATAGGAACTGACTAATTTACGGACTGAGGTTGAGAACTACACAGAGTCAGGCAATGTTTTACTGCTTGAAAAGTCTTTGTCTTAAGTAAGCAAACTTTGCAAAAAGTTAGATAAAGTGCAATTGGTGTAAAAATATTCAATTTAGTTGAATTCGCACATCAAGGGTTCCTTACACATTTAGGCATATACAAACATTATATACCATATTTTTAATACCAGCAATATTTTTCGACTAAGCTTGAAATAATTCGCCAGAAATTATAATCGTTTCTAATTATATATATATGTATATATGCATTAAAATAATCGGAATTTATTTTAGAGTGTGATTTCTTACTTCGTGATAAGATAATAAAAAAATATGTTTTAAGTTGCTACATGTTTGAAATAAATAATTGAATTCAGACTACATTTGTTCATCATTTGTGAAATAAATTGCATCAGTTCTGTATCGAAAATGGAAGAAGTAACGAGGTGAGTTCTTGTAGAAATATTGTGTTATATGTCAAAATAAAGTACATTTTTTGCAGTTTGTGATTTTAAATAATTACAATCGGCAAAAAATGTTTCTTGCAGATTGTGTTTATTTATAATCACAATCTTTCTTCATAATCACAATCAACTTTGTTTTTTTTAAATGTTAAACGGTTGATTCGATTTGTATGCCTAGAATTCGAGTACGCGTGCACGTATTCAAGTATTCGTTTCCGAATTAATGAAAAATATATTGTCACATATTCATAACCCAAAATATAATTTTGTGGATTAGGTACATTGCCTTTTTTTGTGATACAATAGTAAAAATATGTTTCCAACGAAAAAATGACAACCAAGGTTCATATTTCCAGATCGCATAAAACGCGCCACTGAGAAAAAAATTAAAAATGAATTTTAAAATATATTAACTTGTTAGAAAAATACAGTATTTATATATTTTGGAAATTATGTTTGTATAAATGGAAGTATACAATTTGAGTGATAAATATTTTTTGACTAAATTTTAGAATTCACAACGGTAATATATGAAGAAAAAAATTCCAGGCTTTTTCTGGAATAATTTATTATTTTTATTTCTATGAAAATTTCATAGCTTTTTTTAGAATGGTATACTAAATCCAAATAAACCAAATTATTTCAACATTTAGAAAATTTTATACCTTTTCTGAAAATGTATAGTTGTAGATAGCTTCCATTGAACTACTTTTTGCAATTAGTTGATATTTAAGTTTCGACGGTGGAAGTGTCACGAATTTCCGTTATTCAGTGACGGTCTGGGTAAATAGCGTTTGGACATTAGATGGGTTAATAGCTTGCCTGCTTTTTAAAAAATCTAGTATTGTGTTAAAAAATATTATATGTAAATAAATATTTTTATTATCATATAGCATTTCATAGAAATATATTTTTTTCTGTCAATTGATGAAGGAATAACAAATATTAATAATATTGGTAATGCACAGAATAAAGACCAAAAACGTTGAATCAAAGTTAAGTTTAGGTACAACCCTAAATTAGATTATGTAGATTTACGGTTAATCAATGTAAAAATATTTTTCCCATTTAATGACTTTATTTTTAATATAATTTGGATATGATTGAAATTTGGTAGTATTATCATTTCAAACGTTATTTAGTACCATATTTTAAGAAAATACATACTTAAATAGTTTCGTAATATTTAACTAACTAGATAATCAAAAAGTTAATATTTAATATATGCATGAATTTTATATCCACATAAATTGTAGCTATTTCACAATACCACTCCTTTCTAAATTACATTATTTTAAAACTGCTTCAGCTTTTAAATAACAGACAAATAAAAAGTGAAAAGTAATATAATGGGGCTAAAACCCCGCATCCTTGTAATTTATTGGGCAATTTATAGCAATACTCGGACAGCGTACATATTTTCATTTCACAAAAAATAAATTACGTTTTCATACTCATCCAAAACAAGATAAAGACAATTTGTCAGTGTAGGACACAGGGGAATCGAGGAAAAATGTGGGTTTAAAGAAAATAAAGAGCCACCGCGCTGACCGCTTATCTCCTCTAGCTTTTCGACTATAGAATAACTATTGGAAATCGCATGGTATCACACGTTTTCAAATTTTTTTTTTTCATTTTGAGTCTTTGTACGCAAAGTAAAGCTGTCAGTGAATATATATAATGAAATACTCAGTGGCTGTGCGTCGAAATTCACATTGGAGTTTCTAATTTTTTTTCGATATACGTTTTGTCCTGCAATAATATTTAGGTAAGCATAAAATTTTAATTTTAAACATCTCTGAATTATATTTTGGGGAATTTCATTCGTCGGTGGTAGTCATTTTAATACGTCTATCAAACTACGTAAGAGTAAAACAAATATCCTTTTCATTGTGAAAATTTTAAAGTAATTTATCTAAAAGCATTTTATATCCTATATATAAGCACGTAAGACTTGTCTTAAATATCAAAACGACGCCAGGAAAAATTACCCTGACGTATAGGCAACTAGATCAATTTAAATCAAATACAGTTTCCCATTTAAACGTCAAGTCCTTTTTAAATATAACTACAACGTAATATCCCATCCTTCGGCCATATTTTTTGTTCTTGTTCGTTAGATCTCGTTAACTACATTCATTTTCAATGTTCTTACTCTTTCAACAGACTTTTAATAAAATGATAACCTAATGCAAGTAATAAATAAATTTGATAAAAAATGTTGTATATGGGGCTTTAAAAAGTACATGCATAGAACTTTCAAATACTAGTATAACTTTCACTACATGGTTCCAGCACACATTTAAACACTTACAAATATTTAAAGTTACATAATATTTCTGGTAAACTATTTAAAAATATTAATTTTGCACAACGTAAATATGTTGCCATATGTATGCAACTTGTGTTGAAAAACACAAGTTGCATATTTCGATAGTATTATTTCTTACGATGTAAGTATATAGATATATTGCCTAGGATACCTTTCATAGACATAACAACTACACGTCACAAGTAACTCTTGCAGTCGATTTAATTAGAATGAATATTTGTAATAATTCTCAAGGGACAGTAGAGAATATTATTATAGAATAGAAATATAAATAATACCACAAAGGGCAATTAAATTTTTGTTCATAAAATAGGATTTACCTGTCTTGAACTTTAAAATAATGTAAATAATATTAGATAATTATATTTAATATTGTTGCACTTCAACATTACAATTAATATTACGGTAATAGAAATGTTAATGAGCCCTATTTTAGAGATTTTATTTTAGTTTGATATATAGTAAATGTGAGAAATTTTTACATAATTTTTTCTATAGCATGTCTTGAAAATAATAATATTTCATAACAGTTAGTAAACATTTTTTCCTCAATGTAAAATAACAAATTTAATTTATTTTTAAATAATTTTTTTTACGGAAAAACTTTTATCCGTCTACAGTATTTGCTATTCAATCAGTATTCTGGTATTCGTTTAGAATATGGTAAATACGAATAGCAATACAAGTACTATTTGAAAAATATTTGCCATAATGAGAACAAATATGAATATTTTGCGAAAGTTTGAGAAATAGTTGAGAAATATTAATACTAAGTTTGAGCGAACGAGTTTATTGTTTAATATATGTCCATATGGGTCAGCTCCCACGAATTTGCAGTAGATATGGATTTACATTTGACAAATTTCAATACTACATGGTGCGTTTCGTTCCACTCGTTTTCCATGTTTTTGCAGGTAATTGAATGTAAGTTTCTATTTAAAAATAAAACTTACATTCAATTTATCTCTCGTCTTACTTAATAGTGATTGTAGTTACCCAAAAAAAGTGCAATAGTCATTAAGAGTTTGAAGTATTATTTAATACTAATTGTTGTTATCTCTGCCTTTATATTTCTCCACATAGCTTCGTCGACACTTTCCACTACTTGAGGTGGGCGTAGCAATATATATAATTAAGTGTAATAGCGTTTGTTGTCTACATAAATTGACAAATCAAAAGAAAATGCTTCCTTTTATGTGAAACAAAGTGGTTAAACAGTAACATTTTTCTTTTGCAGCTAAAATGAAATACTGTTTTCTTAAGATTTCAAGATCACTTTGAAGAACTCGGTTTATTACCTACTAAATCATTACTTACATGACCAATCACCATTAAATTGGATGTATTTATATGTGGAATAACTAAAAAAATATAGATTACAGCTGCAATCTCATTGCGTATAATAATCGTATTTAAATTTTGCTGTTCAATCACGTCTAAACGATTGAATAAATTTTCATTGAACTTGGTACGAATAGAGTATATATTTGACATAAGTATATGAAATGAATGTGAAAGTTTATTTATTCTTTCAATAATGAAAACTTTACAGTGAAATATGCTAATAGTCTATAGAGAATGTCTCAATATTTTCTCCAGGATAAGTGTTCCAGAAAACCAAAACCAGCATATTTTTACTCAAGGCTGAAAATGTTCAATATGTTTTACAGAGAGGTCTGGAGGTAGTATCATTGGACCAGGGATGAATTCTATCGCTGTAATAAAAAATCCACACTTGCGAAGCAGCGAGAAAAATCTAATACATCATATAACATTTTCCGTAATTTTATCAATGAAGTATCAGAATACAAAAAAGTTTGTTATTTCTTTTTTCACGATTTTCTGAATGGTCAAGTTATTTAAATATTTTTAACTTATCCACATTTATTTTATATTATTTCAAATGGTCTTTTGATTTGCTTGTTTGGCTGTTAAAAATACCGTTGAAAAATGTTTATTAAGCAAATTCAAAGCTTAAATTTTAGCTGAATATCGGGGCGGAATGAGAAACTATCGTATAAAGTTTAATCAAAAGTTAGTATCTAATTGCTTTTACAAACACAGATGAATGGACTTCTATAATTACAATCAGCGGAGTATTAAAAGGCTATCATTTGAATCAAAATGTTTTCTTCAATTTTGCCGAATTGATTTAAAATTCTTTATTAAAAACGTCGCAGTAAAAATACGAGTTTAAATTTTAAAGCAGAGGGGAAACTGGGATGAAGGAAATAACTTTTGGAGGTGATGTCGTGGCAATTAACCGAGACTCGATCACAAAAAAATTGATCTGTGAATGTGACGTGCAAGATAACAGTTGGTTACCTGTCTGTGTTTCTCAATTTAATAGTTTCGAAAATTTATATTCGCTAAGCCTGATTTTATTAATGGTAATCGAGTATTGTTACACCTACGAAAACATTTTTTTTCGTGGCAAACCATATAAACTTAAAGGGAGCTTTTATCCTCATATTTAAAAAGTCAGATAGTCATATTTAGTGAATTTTTTTTCAATATTTCACAAATTCACGCAAATTGTTTTAAATTGATCCCTTATAAATAATAAAAAAATTACTCTGTGATTACTCCTTCACTACAAATTTCGGTAATAAACTTGATAGCGACATTTATCATTTATTAATTTTCCAAGTGATTTGAAAATAAAATCTCAATGCTAATTGTTTATTGCTGTTCAAAAGATGTAATTTTCTCTCATATCCCATCCAATCGTTTTCCTCCTATTTATAATAATATTTAAATTATTAGTTGTCAAATTCAATAAACGTTTTTTATAACGTGTAACACAAGCAAAAATAACTACAATATTTCATCTACTTATAAATTATATTAATTTATATTAACCTATTTCTAAGTTAATCTACTTAACATTATAATAAACTTTGTACATATCTTATTAATTCTTTCTGTATTAATATTAATTATATTTCTTTCTGTATTGTATTATTATTATTGAATTGTCAGTTTAATAATATTTTTATGACATTAGATTTGAAGATATAATTCAATACTGGATTTAAATTTAATTATTTTTATAAATATTTACATACATATATATATATATATATATATATATATATATATATATATATATGTGTGTGTGTGTGTGTGTATAATTATATTCAGACTCATATATATATAATTTCATGTGTGAAAATTTTAATTTCACAGGTGAAAATTCATATTTATTAATGCTTCAATTCCGACTTTAAAATAAATTATGCCTTTTGTCAAAAAAGTGAACTGTTATGAAAAAGCATTTTTTTAAGACATAATTTATTTTAAACTTACGATTGCTAATTAAACTGACCATTACTGTAGTTATTTAATATAATCAAACAACAACGAACTGGAAAGCAAAAAATTCCATTGCCTTTTACCTCCGAAAATAATTTACAGATTAAAATGAAAAACAATTGGTACTTTCTCTTCACCATTACCGATATCTTGAATTTTGTTCGTACCCAATTCAAATAGGTTTTCTATCATTTTTGTAGAACATAATTTTAAAACTTTCGTTGGCAAAACTCAAGAATGAAATAAACTTCTGAGCACGGAAATTTATCATTTTGTTTGGCCTGCTGAACAATATCAAATAAAAAAGTCCGTAATCGATACGACGCTCCCGTCAAATTTTATAAATTTCTGAAAGTATACATACGTATATTGATACATAAAAACTCGTGCTCAATCACGAGCATCGCGATTTTAACTTCATATTTCGTAAATGCTATTAAAATACTTCAATGACTTTGAGGAAATTAAACATATATGGCAAAAAATTTACATGCACTATTAATGAATCTTACAATTTTACATTACAAATTTCTGTTGTAAGAAAAAATTTAAATTTTATTTTACCGGCGAATCTCATGAAATTTTAAGGAAACCTTTTTATGAGATCATACGTGTCGATTCGTAATTCATGGAAAATTATCCGCTTTAAACATTTTTACGTTAGTGCTATATCATTTCTTTTTATTATGTATTTCGTCGCAATTTTCTAGTTCTTGGGTAGTGTCTTTATTTCGAAACATACCGAATTGATCATATTTTTACGCTTAAAGAAAATTAAAAAAAAACAAATTTCGTCAATAATTACGAAGATTCTTGAGCAATCATGTGTTAGTAAATCTCGTTACTCGTAGTTATATAATCATGAAATGTAGTTAAAATAAGCTTAACTTTTATACTATGGTCAAGTTCGAATTGGAACACTTTGAGTTTTAAAAACTTGTGTGAAATATATGTTACCAATTCCGAAATAAACAACTATTTAAAATTTAAATAATTAACGGGTTATAAAGAATAATTTTCTGAGAAAAAGTATTCAATTTTCCATATTATCCAATTTTCTATATTTGTTCAGTATATTTACGAGAATACATAAATATTTCTTAAATACATAAATATTAGCAATATGTTAAATATAACTAAGCGCAATATATTGCGATGAATAGATGTTTAATTTATCAGAAGTATATCTTGTCAAATTAAAAATTGTATTGTGAGATTAGTTTATTGTTCGAAACTGTATTTTTATTACTGCTAAAGGGTAAACAATTGTTCTGTTCTTCGAAAAATTCTTATTGAAATTATTGAAGCGATTTTACCGAATATAATATGTAAGAAAATCATTGAAATTTTAATTTTTAATTTAGTAAAAGATACTTCTTCTTTTTCGACTGCTATGTATTCGACATATTTAAATATGTTTACGTTGCAATTGGCTGATATTATTTATCAGACTTTATAACCTTTATATTTATAAACTTTATAAAATATAATTTATTCATATAATAGATATTACCATAATTAAAAAGACGATATTCTTCCAACGACCAATGCTAATCCTAAACATTATGCATAAAAGTTGGTAATTAAATAAATAGCCATCGTAACCAATTCTAATTATGAATAGAAATTGAAAAGTGAAAGTTTGTTTATTTATCTGTTTCGCTTTTATGCTTCAACAACTAAAGCCATCTTCAAAAAACCTTTCACTTGTATGTATAAAGTTTGTATCCAGGAAATAAAATTTATTTGGTAATGAAAAAATTAGTCTTACGAGAAATTACTAGACGACAGAACGTGTATAAAAAAGTTCGTATTTTAGGAGACCAAGACCAGCTTACAAATCTAGTCACATAGTTAAAAAGTAAACGCTGGTATTAACATGAGCAAGTGTATCATCACATGAGTTATTATTAGACCTATAACACGAAACTACATTTCTTTCATTTTTCGTATACAATGATAAAATTTAATCATTTCGGCAAGGTTTTATAAATGAGAAATCGAATAATGAAAGGGAAATCACCATGAATAAAGCCAAAAGCCGCTGGATTGAATGTATCAATATACAGGTTGTTTCAATATGACATTATTTAAATTGAAAGGAAAACTTTCTGATTTCCTCAAATCTTATCTAAAAGATTAATAATCGAATGGGCTTCAATATATTTTCGTGATATATATATATATATATATATATATATATATATATATATATATATATATATATATATATATATATATATATATTATAAACAATAATTCACAAGTTTAATTAAAGAAAAACAAAATTTTAAGGACTCAATTATCGTTTTGCGTCATGATATTCTCGTAAGTAATTTAAGTGTTGTTATACGAAATACGTCACAAAATTTTGGTTGATCAAGGATTAATTAAAATTAATTACATAATTACGGCAATTTTTTTTCAAATCTACTTTATCTTTTATGTTATACTACAATGAATGGCTGAGGTACCGTGATCGAGTTTGGATTGGGTACATGGATATTGTTAATAAAGTAACAATAGTTTTGATACAACTAACAGCGTCATAAATGTGTTCTTTGGAAAAATTAGGGTACAATGATTGCGTCGGAGGATGGTGATAGGGAAAAAAGGAACGGGTTTCAAATTATTATTGAAGAAAGCGCACTGAAAAATATAAAGTAATGAAAATTGGAGTATTTAGTTGAAATTTTGTGATGCAATATAATTTCTGAACATACAAACATTTGCAAAATATTGCTACTATTACAAATTGTTGGATTTGGCGCCAAGTGAAATGTAGCACTGATCTGCGTATGCGCATGTGCATGTATACGAGGGAGAAGGAAAATCGTCAACTTGGCACAGATTCCAAAATCTTTAGGAAACTTTTTTGAAACCACGTTTTCATTCGAATTGTATCGTCGTACTTTTAGGCCTAAACACGTATATATGTGTAAGGAACAAAAAGCTTGTCTTTTTAGCTATTTTATAGATTGAGAAATAGTAAAGTATATAAGAGTTTTTCACATGTTTGTAATATGATCAACCCAGATTGCAAATGAACATTTTGCATCGAAGCGAAGAAATTGAATACAATCTAGAAATTTAATTATTTTAGACTGTTTAAATAAATTTGAAGTAATATATTTGACTACAAAATTGATTAGTTTTTAATATGCCGGTGTAAAAATGTATGCCTGGAACCGACATACGCAAAAATTAGCTTCAAAAAATTACCTTTACGGAACTATTGAAACGAGGTCATATATACATATATATATATGTATATTTTTTTTTATTATTTTTATTTATTAGTATTTTTTTTTGTTTTTCTTAGTGTATACATTGGTCAAACAGGAAGAGATTTTAATACAAGATATACAGAACACATCGTCAGTTGGCGAAATAATAAACCAGATACATCTCACTTTGCTAAACATCTCATTGAAAATAAACCATCACCCCCATACTGATAATTCCCCCTATATATTACAAAAATAAATACAAAAGGCAATAAACTTAATATCCTAGAAACATTAGAAATAAACAGACATGAAAAAGATATCAACGTCAATATATTAAATGGACAACTAAATATAATATCATCACCCATTCTTAATATCTTCTAGATATAATATAAATATACAACATTGATACTATAGTACTCTGGAAATTGTTTCAGCACTAATACACATATAAATATAAGTATATATGATAAAAACAAAAAAATTAAAAGAAATAAATAAATAAATATATGAATACACAAAACCGGAGATATGTAGAATTAGTGTATTACCTTGTCCTTACTTTCAAATACCCTTGCTTTCGTATAAATATATTACCGATAATAAGATATGTAGAATTAGTGTATTACCTTGGCCTTATTTTCAAATACCCTTGCTTTTGTATAAATATATTACCGATAATAAGATATGTAGAATTAGTGTATTACCTTGGCCTTACTTTCAAATACCCTTGCTTTTGTACAAATATATTACCGACAATAACTTCCATTTAATTTTATTACATACACCGTAAAGTTTGCATTGTATAACCTCACATAATAACAACAATTGAATTTATTACCCCAACTAAAATACTGGTATGTTGTATAACTCTCTGTAATATAATAAAACCTAGTCTGCGCCCCTGCAATAAACTCACTAACATAAACAATGGAAAAATCCGCACAAAGCAGTCTTCCGCTATTGTGTTTGAAAAATATAAATGCTGTTGGTTGTTCCTAAGAGTTAATCTTTGCTAATATCCCACCTGAAGATGTTGTAATACAACGAAACCTAGGTCGTGGTAAAGAAATTAAAGATAGTAGAAATAATACTACATCACGTAGTTTCATTTCATTGTGTTTAAAATATATGTTTATAATTGCAGCTAACGTACTAAATATTGATTAATTTATATCTTTACGCCATTTAAACATTGATTAATATTATTGTTCCATAAAAAATACAACTAAATTTTGTGTTAACATCTACCTTCACATTTTTCCCCTGATCGGTAATAACTCTTCATAGCACTGATATTGCTTTTAATATCAATGATATATCGGTTTCTTTAATTCTTTATTGAGAAAATATTTATTATTAAGCAAATGTTACGTCCATCAACCAACCTGTATAAGTTCAGTGTGGGAAATTGCAATACGGCACATATTTGTGGCGAGAACCTTTGGTTGTAGTTAGTTGGGAAACATTTGACAGGTATTGGCACCTAACACAGACGTTATATTAAATTCCATTCAACCCTGATTGACGTAAAGGATCGCAAATTATATGTCGAAACTTATTCAATAACTTAAATTGTTCTAAGAAAGTAAACCTGGAGTTATTTAACAATTTCAAGGTGCTGCAATTTCTGGTGTCGTTTCATTACGTGAACCAGACTGTTTCGTGGGTACAAATATAATATAATACTCTATTAAACATAAGAGTTATTACTGACTTTAATTAATTGGAGCACGATATATAAATTATAACTTGTTTGTCGTAACATGGTATTACAATTTTATTGCACATCGGAAAGGAATTTATTTGTTTAGCAATTTAGTCTCTTGCTGTTACTGCTATTGGTAGTACCAACCTGACCGCACTGTTTAATGACATTCAATGTTCATAAAATGAGTAGAAGCATCAAGTGAAGAAATATCTTCTTAAATCAGTATAATGTTAATTTTTTATTGTTATTTGGCGTTAATTTTGTAGAAATTAATTATTCACAATTAAATGAAACTACGTGATGTAGTATAATTTCTGCTTTCTTTAAGTTCTTTACCACGATCTAGGTTTCGTTGTATTACAACATCTTTAGGTGGGCTGTTAGCAAAAATATCTACTAACAGTCCACCTAAAGATGTTGTAATACAACGAAACCTAGGTATTGATAAAGAACTTAAAGAAAGTAGAAATAATACTACATCACGTAGTTTCATTTAATTGTGATTAAAAACTATCACAAAACAGAAATAATTTTCAGCTCTTAGTACAACGGGAATTAGTAAACAAACTTGCATTTTTCCAAAATTTTCACATTGTTTTCGAATATTGTAGGTACCAATTCATTAGATTAGGTACATGCGATAGGTGCAACTAGAATATTCATTGCCTTTTTAATTCAACACAGCATCCTGTAAAATTTCATTACAATCAACTAAAAAACTTTTCAACTAAATAAGCTAGAATATTGTGACTACAGATCAAGGAAGATACACCAAGGGGGCGTGACGCGTGTCGCCTCAATATGCCTAAATCGAGCATAGACGCGATCGTGCTTGCAACACTACCGCCAATCATGTTTTGATCGAGTCGCATTAATATCGTTTCGAAATTTTGTCAAAGTATCGAATTATTCAGTACTTTTATGTACATCTAATAGTGTAAACAAAAACTATAAAAGACGTGACATATCACCGATAAGTTTAATACTTGATAGGATTATCAATTTTTAAACTTTTTTCCAACTTTTTGTCAGTCGATCTCATTTTGTTTATATTATTACAGCACTGGTGCTGGACAGGATAGCGCAGTTCATGCACTTATACAGATATTATCATTTACAATTTATCTACAGTTGAATGTCATATCGACATATTTTTTTTCAGAATTCACACTATTCTTTTATTAGTGTTCAAAATAATGCTACAACTGAGGAATAGAAATTGTAAAAAGGAGAAAAACATGGTTTCTTGCAAAACATAACACTAAAATTGCATAATTAATTTCTAAGAAAAGTGTTTCCAGTTTACGAATAAATATGGAGTTCTTGGCAGTGCCTATGCTATATATTCAAGTAATTATTGGTTACTTGTCCTATATCAAACGCTATTAGTTTTATTTATTTGAACAAACTTTCTCTTCTCAATACTATAAACAATTAATAAATCAATCCATTGAAGACGGGTATAAAAAATTCGCCAACCCTCGTAACTAAATTTAATTTTACACCCCGGAAATTCATCCTGCTATCTCTCTAAAATAAGAATAGGTGTACTACTGGTCTCACTACCATTTTTGCTAAGCGACAGAAGTGTAATATGTAAAGAGTGCATGGTTTACATTTACCCGTAAAAGTAGAGAGATACTGTTTATCCTCCAAAGCCTTGATTGAAAAGATGACACGCAAGTTTCTCGATAACTTCCGTGAACGTTTAGAAGGATGAAGATTTTTATATTTACATCCAAAGGGTTGAAGTATCTTATAAGCTCTTAGTTAAATATATATATATATATATATATATATATATATATATATATATATATTATATATATATATATATATATATATATATATATATATATATATATATATATATGTAGGTAAATGCCCTGGGTATTTCACTCATTGTAACTAAACGGTTAAGAAAATCTTGCGGTTCAGCCCCAAAACGTCTCCAAACAATCGTGAGAAATTATGAGCCGAATTAATTTTTGCTTGACTGAAATTAATGTAGGGGCCCACCTAGTGGAAACATTAGAAAATCAGAGTTCATTTACAATAATGTTTTAAGTTCACTCATAGGAGATTTCTATAATGTCGGCAATCTCCCTGATAGACAATCTGCGATTTTTCAATGTGAGATCATACGTGTTGCTAATGTTTTCTTCGATCGTAGACGTGGTAAGCTGACCGGAGTGAGGGTCATTTTCAGTGGTCTCCCGTCGACATTTAAATTCTGCTACCGATTTTTTCGTAGCGGTGTAAGATGGAGCACATTCCCCTAATGTTACTATTATATCATTATGGATCTCTTCCGGTGTTAATCACTTTTTAAACACGTATTTGTACACCTCACTTTGTTCAATTGTATCCATTTAAAAAAAGGAACTTGGTTTCGCTTAAAACATTATAACTTAAAATTCCAAACGCTACAGCAATTAAAATTGTATACTGTAACAGCCAAAAAATATATAGACCGAAGGAAGGTAGTATCGCAAAAATAAAATAGACATGTCTACGTCAGGCCGCAAAGTTTACAATCCACCCTTGTATAAATGATAACTTTTTAACTGTGTGTGAATTAATCTGCTTTAACAGTACTATATTTTAAGTTTTTGCTCCAAACGGTTTCTGATAAAAACGTATTTAAATTAATTATTTATTTCTGAAATTTCTGTTAAATTGAAGGCATAACAATATATAACACTTAAGTAGATAGAATGTATAGCACTTGAAGTAGTCGTCTTTTGGTAATTTATTTTTAAGTATGCAAAACCACATCTTTAATAGTTATCATTCATTATTAATAGTCATCCTTAATAATTATAACTATTCAGTGGAGCTTATTCGAAGAATACTAATATGTGCTTTTAGTCATTTTCATTAATGTTACTTGACACGTCAATAAATTTATTCATTTCATTAAAACACCATAATAACGAACCCTTCTAATTCCCAATCGCCATTTAAATGTTTACTGAAACCTACTATAACATGATGAAGCACATGACTCTAAATGTAAATGTTATGTGTAAACATAAATGAATGTGCGGTTCAAACATTATATATATAGACATTTCCATATGCAGAAACACTCCTCCGCATGTTATGGGTATTTTTGCAAAGTACATTTAATAATTGACTCACAGAAAGCTTTTCAATTTTTCATCATTGGATCACTTTTTAGAGGTTCATCTGTTTATAAAACTTTTGGACCCACTTAATTTTTTTTACCAGCATGAATTTAAAAATCCCTTGCACGTATGTATACACAAACACACACACACACACACACACACACATATATATGTATATATATATATACACACACATATATATATATATATATATATATATATACATATATATATATATATATATATATATATATATATATATATATATATATATATATATATATAGAAATGTATATGTATAAATATAAATATACTGCAGTGAACTAGATGATTTTGCGAGCATACATTAGTATAACAGTAGAACAAAGTCACGTGAATTGTTGGGTCGAGGTATCTTTAGACACCAGGACTTGGTTGATTATGGACCCATCTTTGAGGCATTTAGAGGGTTCGCCAAAAACCTTCAATATAAATTTGAGGTACTAAATAGGTTATTAAGTAGAGGCAGTACTTAACCCTGTTGGGTGAAAGCACTATCATTATAGATTCGGGACACTATACGGAGAACTTCACTGATTCCTACTTTTGTATTTGGAGTGGGGGGGGGGGTGTTGTTACGGATCCCAAAAGGGGTATTGAGACAATTCAGGTGAAATGGCGGGAATAGTGTCATTGTATTTTACCTTAATTACTTTTTTATTTTAATGGATATTTAAAGTTAATCCATTAAGGGCATACTAAGTGACTGAGATATTCTTTCTATGGTCCAATACAGAACTGTACGATTCAGTCCTATAACATAAAAACTCGGAAAATCAATCTGTGATAATTAACTATATATATTCGGGAATATTTTATGGGATTTTTTGCTTTATTTGTTTTTATAATGCAAAAAGAAGCGCATTATTAAATTTTTTACTTATTGCCTTTTATTCTAAACACAATACGATGGTAAAAGTGCCACATTGAACCGGTTGACTAACTTTTTATCATACTAAGAAAAAAACAAACAACGAAAAGAACCAAAATTAGAAATACGGATACACTTTTTTCTTACTCAAGTGAAGTTCTTTCACCCTTCTTTATTTATCATGCATCTAATTACAATATTAGGGTCATAGATTATGAGATTTATACATTTTAATTGCATGTACAATGTAGCTGATGAGATAAAGGTATACGAAAAGATAAAGATATACATTGGAATTTTAAATACCGCACAAACTGAGTTTCCAAACAGAGATATGTTTATAATAATTGAATCTTCGTAATAATTATATAAATAATTTGACACGATTTTTTTAAAGTTCCAACAAATTGAGGCTCGTTTTTGTATTATATTTATTAAGAGCAATATCAAGGACTATTGGTATTCCATTGATTTTTATTACATTTAATTCTCCAATTGCAATAATTCTAAGATAATATTCTAACATGGACACCTTGATATTATTTAAACATAAATAATGTCCTGGAATGACGAAAAAAATATTTTAATATTTAATGCACTTTTTAAAAAAAGAAGACACGTTTAAACATACCTCATAGGAAAATTTTATAAATAAGTTTTCCCCTCAAAAAATTAGAAAGGGGCCGAAAAAAATAAATGCGGTCTATCATAAATACCTATATCCTCATTGTTTTCCATAAATACTCTAAAGTTTTCACGTCAATAAAAAAATTATTATTTTATTGGTTTATATCTAAATATCAAATACTGAGAAATTCATTATAAAATATGTAAAATGTAAAACGTCTAGCTCTAACAATTCTTATATATTTAATATTATGTAAAGCTGGAGAAGAAGAGAAAAACTGGCGAATGTGAAGCTTTTTTATTTATACGATCAGTTTGGTTCTATTATATAATTTATATATTCGTCTAAAGAATACCTCATTCTTTTATTAAAAACTACGAATTTGTTTTTTAAAAAGGAATAATTGAAACGCATTTCTGTCTCTAACTTAATGGCATTAGAAATATTAAATAGCGAAATGCTTCGAGGTAAATGTTGTCGTGTAATACATATTTGAAGATACGTACTTTGTTTTGAAAACGGCTTAACTAGTATAAAAATTATTTATTTTCTTTTCTTTTTTTAAATTTGTAATCTTAAAAAAATACTGAAATCCATCTGGTTAGGGTATTCAGTAGAGAACTACTATAGAATGTTCTCAATTATTCGGAACTTCCAAATAATGTAAAACGTGCTAAGACTAAAATATTAGTCACAAAACAACATTACGTACTGTCATATTTATGAAACTGCTACAAAATATAATTGAAATCTAAATATATCTAAATATATCTCACCTACTTTGTCTAATATACATTTGCGGTTCAATACTTTTTGAACGGCTCTATATGAATACGGATTTTAATTTGACATGGCAATACTTATTTAAAGCTGATTCCTTCTTACGAAAATGCTTTAATTCGGGTTTTTCATTTTGGCATATTTGCAAAGATTTCAATAAAAATACTACGTATCTTTAAATGTATTTAAAAACCCTAAATATACACTAATCTCTCGCAATCTGAATGGTATTATTATTTAAAAAAATTATTATAACACCTCTACCTTAGTAATATTTACAACTGAGGCAATAAAGTTGATAAATTTTCTTGAAATAAAACAGAAAACTACAACACGACTGAACTCAATTAAATAATATATGATGCATTGAGTTAAGCGCATAAAATATCATAAATATAGTTATTAGTTTAACAAATGTTACGCCATGTATTAAAATGTTCATGAATGTAATTTTTAAGTAGGTACGCTTTATATTTATATTCAAATTAACAGTATGCGAATAGCCTGTATGTCAGTACAGACTCAACAGAATCAATCAGTTAAAACTTCACAAACATTTCTTCCTGTTCTTGTCTTAATTTGAGGAAACAAAATAAGCTCATATTAAACACACGCATGGTAAATCACATATGCAGAGAATGACCAATAAGATGTCTGCCTTCGTATATCGACCAGCATTCCAGCTGCTTACTCAAGCTTATGGACCAGTTCACAATTCATTCTTTTTCGTGTCCATTTCGCAGATAAAGGTCCAGGTGGAAGACTAAATTGGATGATTTATAATAAACGTATTACCATCAATTGATGTACTCGGGTACACTGATGCAATTGTGTCAAGAATCGACTTCATTTGTTGTTGCACTAACGCAATACAAATCAATTTTTGAAAACGTTACATTCGCCTGTATTGCTATTGAGTAAACCGAAATAAAATCTAGATATTAATTCAAGTTAACTCTTCTATTTACGATTAACCTTATCTAACAAAATCGGTTAATTATTATAAGATTCGTGCACAAATAAATACTCAGACATGCAATAATTTAAAAAAATGGTCTACGTGCAATCCTATTACTTTTTCTTCATCGCCCTAATTTTTTTTAAAATGCTTTTAGTGTTTAGAAATGAAAAGTTCATAGTTTTACTCTATGCAGAGATAGGTGAAATATTTATCAAAATTACTTTATTCAAGTACCTGCTTCAAAAGAATGGAAAGTTTTGAATTCACCGTTACTATACTTTGCAGGCCTTGATAATGCAACTGAATTGTTAACATTAAAGTTAGTGTAATGCGGAGTATTAGTTATTTTAATTATATCTATTATCGAAAATTCTTACCCATTTCAATCAAAAATATCAAAATGAAAACTGAATACAAAACACAAGCCCTTTGCTCGCTATTTGCACAAAGGTTGATAATTCCTAATACCCGATTTGGCTGACATAAATCCGAGCCAATCACACGTAAATGAGCTCGACTTCCAGCAGCAAACCGGATACTTTTTATTTATTTTCATAGTTTTATATATTTATTCCATGAAAATTAACTTTCCCGACTCATTCGTTGCAAAATCGCTAAAGAGGTGGCAAGTTCATTTCAAATAGTTATATTTTAATAATTATATTTAAACGTTCAAAAAGAATTTTGAATGCCGCAATAGCAAAACAGAAAAAAATATAGGAAAATTTAAAATATATTAAAGGATCTACAAAATCTATGTAGTTTTAAATACATAGATTTTGTAGATCCGACGAAATACCATTTTACGTTCACTAGTCATATTGCGCAGAACAGTGCTCGTGAAAGATTGTTCAGGACGCTCTTTATCTCGCATTTTGAAAATATTCGCTGTCATTTATACTCTGCATGCGATTATAGTCCGATTAACCGTTCCCGGGCCGGGAATATTTTATTGCATAATATGTATATGTCTATTACTTTAAATTTAACATTTTAACACTAATTTTAACTAATTATTTCTTTTCATTTCAGACGTTCTGCATTGCAAAATATCCAATTATTTTAAAGATTATTTCAGAGCGGTAATAAAAAATGGCAAATTGGCTAAATTACAATTTCCCCGTTCTTTGCTACCGTTTTTGTGCAAATATTCTATATTAATACATGCAAATGTTATAATTTTAAAGTGCCTCGCCATAGTCGTCCTAGTGTTATATTGATAATCAAACTAGTCCTCTATCAGTCTTATTATAATTAGTTTCCATTTCATTCTATTTATTTTGTTAATATTTTATTTCACTTATTCGTCTAGAACAAATGATTAAATTAATTTACCGTAAATTTTCTAGCAAAGTACATCTAGTCTCATCAAGTTTATTCCAAATATCCATTTTAAATTTTTTTCTATTAATTATATTTCTTTATAAGTTTTTAAAAGTGTTTAGTCACATTTTCAAGATATCATTATGAAATTAATTTAATTTTAATAACAATTTTAGCTACTACTTGATATATATATGTGTATATATATATATATATATATATATATATATATATATATGTGCAAAAAGCTTCAAAGAGAAATGAAACCTTCAAAATTTGTGTTAACTGCATGAATGTCGCTGAAGATATAAACAAAATTACGAAAACTAATACAAATAAATTTTTCGAACGTTGCATTAAATTCAAATGGCAGATAAAATAACTGATTTATAAACGTATATTTTTTGTCATAAAATATTATTATTGGGAGAGAAAATATTCATGATGATTTCTTGAAAATGTGACTAAACATTTATTAACATTTTTTTTTAATGCTGTAAATGCAGTTGAGGGTATATTCCACTAAGACATTCAATTTGATATTTTGTTACTCTCAGTTTCATTAAATTTAATTTATAACTAACTACTGCATGTCTGTGTATATTACAATGTTCTGAATAATTTTCGTAATAGTTTTTTAATACCGCGTTCCAATAATACTAATTAAGGATTTTTGTAGTATTCTTAATTTTTCGTGGCTCTATTTATTACTGTGTGTTGGATATTATATGAAGTGGGAAAAGAAATGAAGAAACTACGGATAAATAACTTGCTTTTTTCATATCACAAACGTTATTGTGTAATGTTTCTAAATAAATATATTCAATTGTATAGCTGAACTCTTATTTTACAACTAATAATATAACTTTTATTTTACTTTTGACTCAGTCATTAGTTTAAAGAAAATGTCATTCTATTATTAACAATTTTTATATATTTTATTGGAAAAGGAATGGTTTAATTTACATTTCTTTCTACAAATGGACGGTGTCTCCAAAATGGCGAAACGATTCATAGGACATATTGACAATTAAAATATATTTATAAGTATTTTGTCTTGAAAATTACTACCATATTACATTCAATTATCAGTTTGTTTTTTATTTTAATCTAAATGTGTGTATTTATTTTTTTGGTAAATTATTCAAACTATGACTAAATTGATATTTACAAATGCAAAAAAACATCTTGACTCTGCATGAAGTGCTAAAATTTCTCGAAAATGCGAAACATAAGTAGTATTAAATTTATCAAACTATTTAAAAACATACCTAAAATCCAATTACATTGATTACAACAAATTAAGCATTGTTAAAATTAATAAAAAATTACCTTTATTATTTTGCATTAACATTAGGAGAGGAAACAAAATTTCCTCTCCTAAATGTTAAAGCAGGTTTGTTCCAGTCTTTTTCGCCACTGCTAAGCCCATAATCGATTTCGTCTCCTTAATAAGTAAGAAACTGATTATTTTCTTTTTGTTATACTCAATAAATTAGTTTTAGTAAAAAACGAAAACACTTATTCCTCAACAATTTGAATTAGATTTTACAAACTAAAATTACTACAATCTTTACATTATGAAAATTTCTCGTATGATAAAATAAATCAGTTCAATCAAAATTGAGAAAATATCTCAATTTCGATATATATATATATATATATACATATATATATATATATATATATATATATGTATATATATATGTGTGTGTGTGTGTATGTATATGTATATATATGTATATATAGATATATACCCATTTATTAATTTATTATTTCAGTAGCACAATTATTTCATATAACTAAATGAAAATTGCCATTCAATTAATAAACATACACATTGCCATTCAACTATATAACATACATCCATGTCAAATGTAACTGAAAGTTAAATATTTCTTGAAGCGAATTTCGAGATGACAAATATCTGTAGCCCATAGATCAATTGCATTTATTATTTGGATAATTCCGAATTATTTTTTCATTTTCGCCTGGGTTAGTTTTGATTTTGTAACGCCAGATACATAGTGATTAGCTGTTATAAAGTGTTTTTTTTATTATTGTACTGCACACTACTAGAGATATGTAACTTTATCCCTCCCTAACATTTTATATTAGCCAAATGAGTAATTTTGGTTCTAATGCGATTATTAGTTCATAATATTTTATCATGTAGTTCTCCAATTTATCCATGTAGATTGGTTCCCTCATCGTGTTTCATTAAAAGCCAAGTATTATGCTACGAGTAACACTTTGTATACTAAAGTGATATGATTCTTTGTATAATTCTTATATCCCGTACATCAAGTGGATCAATTTTCGTTATAACATTTTGATTAATTCGAACGTAAAATCTTACTGAGAATCTCGCAGATTTCTCTTTACTCTTATTTCAAATATATTATCTATTGCCTTTCTTCCTTAATAAGATAGAATTAGAAAATATTTTCGCGAATATTCTTGGCAGTGAATATCCATTAAACCTTAATTTCCAAGATATGTTTTAGTAGTTACCATTCAAAATATGACCATCGAAGTAAAATTGTAAACGGCAGTGATTATTAATTACTAATATAAGTATGTGACATGATTGTTCATTTAATAATATCAGTCAAAAATATGTCATATTTACCTTTTCATTTTAGAATTATTATTTTGACATCTCGAAATACGTAACCTTAAGAAAACTTTTCATTTCTTAGATAAATAACATCTCTAACACATTTAAATATAAAAATTAAAAAATTGCACGAAGATCCTAATTGCTGTTTTCCCATGTTGTCTCATTTTATAGCTTATTTAGGAAGCCTAAATGAAACAAAATGATAGTTTGATCTTACGAGATTTTGAAATAATAATTTGAACATTTTACAAAAATGGAGCAGTAGACTACTCGCGTTGTATACCTCCAGTTACTAACTTGAGTATGCTATAGATGGAAATATCCGTTTTCTAATTTCTCGAGGAATAATCAATATTTCCTCTACTACTATTTACGAGTTTTATATAAATTAATTGCATGTTCAAATTTATGATTTACTTTTTTTGGATCGTTATTTTTATAGGCCAGTGGAACCAGATCCTTTTGGCGCACCTGTTCATTTTAATGTATCACACTTTCAAATGTTTTACCGCTTATATAAGAGTATAGATATAAGCGAAGAATAACATTAACCAATATTGAAAAACAAAATAGAAATGGGTAAATTTGCGTATGCACGTCACATAATATATAGAGGAGGAACGCGGCATGATATATTTACTACAAGAATTACAATTCATTTGCATTAATCCGGACTGCAAAACGCATCAAGGGTGCATTGAAAACTTTCCATGTCAGGAATACCAGTACCTAAAAAAGAATAATTTAACTAATTATTTCCTGCATATATAGACCAAAAAACTTAAATTTTGCTTTCCTCCGTATTGAAAATATCTTCGAAAAAAATCTAATAAAAGTTTCACTTGAAGTAACATTTAATTTTATTTTATCGCAATCAATCCACTCAATTAATTTTTAACAAATTCAAGCACAAACGGCGTGCCTAGCTATTTAATTTGTAGCAATTACACAAAAATATATTCTATCTATATACATCAATAAAGAGCGCTCCGTGTATTTTCAATCGCGCTATGTAATTTTCTTCCCGGACATGCATTGGCAATATGGGAGTAGCCAGAAGTGATTTTTATTTGTTCAACGGCACCGGTTATTCTGTTCTTTGGTTTCTATCCTCCTGGATGTTTCGAATAATATACAATTGACGACATAAGCATTGACATAAACATTTTTAGGTGCTCAAATGGTACACTCTCAAATTTAGTGCATGGAATTGTATTGAATATTAATGGCAGTGAAAATCTCAATAACGTTTATTTAATTTTCTAATTTTGATAATTTTTATGACTTTTAATTTTGAGCGAGAAATGGAAGAACTGTCCAGGGGATATATCATATTTTAAGTAGATGCTACGTATATTTTAAGATAAATTTTAAAGGCAATTATTGCTACATTCTATATATATAAATGAAATTGGTGGGCTCGTATTTTTTTGACATTATTGGAAAAGTTTAATAAAAATGTTTTTTATTTTCTGTCGCTTTGATAGGTAGAAATAAAAAACCCTGCAAATGTTTACTTTGTAAATTCTAAGATATTTATATAACAAAATTATATCTTTAGGATTATAATCACCTTCGTGCCTTACTTACGGGATTGGTGAATAGAATCGAAATACACAGAATGATATTTTAAACATGAAAGCGAATTTTCTTACGTCTTCAAAATTTAACTTATTTTGTTTTGAAGTAAATTGTTAACGAAGTTTGGATGCATTGATTTACTCTTAATCAGTTACGGGTTCGATGGTTACGAAACTCACTTCTTTCTTTGCTTAACCGACCACGGTATATTTATTTCAATAAAAACTTTTATTTTTTTAAATATTTATTTTATTTTTGTTAATTTACTACAAATATATTTGTTTTTTTAATTTTTGCATCCTGCTGTCAACTACTTTTCAATACTATCTTACCATGTCTGGCGTTAAAACTGTAACCTAAACCCTATCATATTTTTCATATTTTCAGAAATAAGGAATAGAATTCTGTGAGCGTTTAAAGTAGCAATATAACTATTTCTTCCTAATAATCTGTGGTTGTTTAAAGGAATAGACAATTCATCATATTATAGAAGATTATGACTTGGTAATCTATTTACATATATATATGAAATTTGATTGAAAGCAGAAAACGTTTATGTTATTTTTAATAAGAATTATTTATTTCTTTAAAATGTACGGGCATAATTACTACTTGAATCCAATTACTCTCGTTTTAAATGGATAAAACACACTTTTCTTCCAACTGAAATGACGTTTTTATCTGCATTTTTGTCAATCGATGTTTTGTTTCATATCTAATCCTATGGTAGCTTCTTTGTTATCTATATCAAGTAAGAGAATTAATGCGTATCTGTTTTATCAAGAGGTTTCACATATAAATATCCACCCGTGATATTCAGTCGTGTTAATTTCCATATATACTGACATTTATTGAATGTAGTGACGTGCTTCTTGTTCGATTTCTTATTTCTTTTTCAAATGTATTTGCCTGTTTTTGGATCGATTTTTGATGCATGAAAATCACAGCATTACATGAATATTTTCTAATTATTCAATGTCAGAACCTTGGGACCAAAAGTTATTTTATAATAATTCGGGTAATAAATAAATTATTCACAATAACATATTTGAACTTACTATAAGCAACCAATATTTGAATTAGTGATCACTTCATTTATTAGGCGTTTAATGTTGGAATAAATTGGCCTTAGACCTCTGAAATCAGGCCAACTTATTTCTGAATTACCGGCAAGTTTAAATCTAGTTAGCCTTTTTCTTCTTTAATGTAGAGTAAACACAATTTAGGGAGTTGGAAAAATGGCTGTTTTAATCGATCATAACAAATTCCAAATACCAGTAAAAAATTTAGTTTACGAATTTCCCTTCAAGTCGACTTAAAGGCTGACATTCAGCATCATTTTTCATTCGACTTAAAATAAAACCAGCGTATGAAACGGTTAAAATTTCAGCTGACAACTTCAAAGCACTGTCAATATAAGTGACAAGAAGTATAAACTATTTTCGTATGAAAATGTAAAAAATTATCTCCAGCTATCACTAAAAAGTTTTACGGAAATTATCTCCAGATATCACTAAACGTTTTAAAAGTACCAATAATTACCGAAACATTTGATTCCTATGGTATTTCAAGGACAAATATATTTTCAAAGGAACTTTGTTATAATGTCGTAAATAGCAATTTTAATTTTGTTTTTAAAAATATGTGTATTTATACTATAATAGATTAATAAATTACTTTGAATTAAAAATATATATAAAAAAATCAATGAAATATGCGAATTACAATTTTGCAATACTATTTTTTGGAACAGCTATACCAGCAATAGCTCACTTACTCGAAATTATTTTGATGTTGACATGGAATTGATGAAATTTTTATTTATTTCTTTTCACAAAATATTAATCATATTCACAAAATACTTATTTTGTTATTTTTCTTTATTTGTTTCCGTATATCTTTCAGTTTTACTTACTGTGATTTCAAAAATGAGCAACAGAAGATCAAGAGCACCAAAGTGAAGACGAAAGAAAAGGTAAGTACGTTGTTAATAATTAGATTTTTAAAAATTATTTTAATGAATTGTAGTCATATAATAAAATGCGTTTTACTTATTATTTCAGCATTACTGAAGAAATTATAAAGGTACATATACTGACAATGAAAACAATTTAAGGATACAAATACGAACACGAACAAAAAAAAAATTATTGCAAGGGAAAACACATCGGATAGGTAGCTTGAAATATTATAGTTAGATACCTATTTTATCAGAAGTAAATTTTTCTTTACCGTATTTATTTTTAAATTTTCTCAAATTATATTATTAACAGTTCTCGCAACAAAGGTATACGTGTAGAGTATTATCTAAATTTCTCTTTTTTTAATAGATGTGAACTGCTACAATTATTATACCTTTTTCAAAATAAAGAAAATATTACTTATACTTAGTATAATTACTTGTTGAACAAAATGAACTAATTTATGAAATTATATTGTCACTGCACAAATATACCTCTTTTTGTATAAGTTTAATAATAATAGTAAACAAATATTGTTGTAGTTGGATTTTCTATTTGCTTTTACAAATTTTCGGTTTTACAAAGTTCGTTTTCACAACATTAAAAAAATATTACTCAGCGACAGGAAGAAATTATGGAGGAGCAAAACAAAGTTTCTATATTGGAATATAAAAACAAAGGAAATTTTGTTTATGAAAAATCATATTAAAAAAATTAAACCTTACTCTGTACTGTTTAAAAATGCTTGTCATTTATGTAATAACACAATTTTAAACACTAAAATCAACGAAAATTTCTCTTTTATTCATATATAAACACAATTCTAAATGATAAACAAAATTATAAATGACTCAAAATCAGCTTATGATATTCTGTACTAAAATTCGTAAATTCACCTTTATGAAGCGTTTAAAACATATGTTTTTAAAAATATTTATTTATTATTTAATAGTTTTAATTACATATGGAAACCGCATTTGTCCAAATCTCACATTAAGTTCATGCCGCTACTCGGGCCATTTTTATAACTGAATTATATCGTTTAGTTACAACTAATACAACAAATATTTGTGATTTGCTACTCAATCCGTGCATATAGACAGGTCGTCTCGAATCTACAAAAAAGGTATTATATCTTGTATAAAATAATAAACATAGCAATGACAACGTGTATTGTGCAACAAAACCGAATGCTTTATCAATAAGGGATAATTCCATGTTACGTTTCAATTCGAGTAAATTAAAATAAAACAGTAAGACACAATTTAACAGATATCTACCTTATTTCGTGTCCCGGCTTAGTGAGGTGACCGTAACTTCTAATTCACAGTTTATAGTTCCATCAAGTATATTTCGTGAATAATTCTATTTAAAAAGATCTCTTATGCGTTTTAAATATTTTACTAAATGTGGTAGGCTGTCTAATTATTGAATGACAGTAATATTGAAGAAATATAGCATTTCGATATTATCCTACTTATTGTAATGACAAATAAAACTGAAGGTAATTTAAAACTGCGAAACAAATAAAAACATATTTTTATAAATTTGTACACCTCCAACATGTCAACTGTCAATCAGTCAGCTGATATTACAGGCGGCCATTTTATCACAGTATACACTCCTCAAACAAGGATACGCGGGTGTATAAGGTATTGTATGAGTTGTTATACACAGCGTATGCAGTGCTCATTTTGTACACGGTTTGTGAGAAAACATTTTTTCAAATTAGTTTTATACTTCATGTATAATTCTTACATAACGTTTATCTTTAAGGCAGAACAGTGAAGTGTATTCTATATTAAAAGTATATGTTGTATTTGACATTCGTTTACTTTGCATAATAAAAATCTATCTTAGAAAAAACCCAGAAGATAAGAGAAAAGCCTTCGTGATATAGACTATGTATCTATATATATATATGATATAGACTATGTATCGATGTATAATATATCTATGATATAAAGGCGTATTCATGATTGAGTCCAGTGTATGATTGCTATTTTCTTTCGATCTGAATTAACCTCTGTGGTGGCTGCTATATGTGAGAGTGTGTTTTCTGCTTTCGTTCGTCTATGATTAATGCCAATCGTGTGAGGCAACTGACAGGCAGCAGGACCTGCCATTTTATTATCGGTGCTATTTTATCACGAGCATTCATTCTGTTTTTTATGTGAACCCAAAGTTGTTATGTAAAAATAGTCACATCTATCTAAACAAATGTCAGTGGAAGCAGAAGGGCATACCTACTTGGCTTTTCTGTTTTGCGATTAACCGATATTGTTCTTTTTTACCTGAAAGCATACTCTATTTTATCAATAAGCTTGAAAGAGGCAACGATCCTCTATTCAGTTTCCTTATTTGAAATTTTAATGTACTTTATCAATCGCGCATAAATCTGAACTGTATACAATTATAAGAGTGTATAAAATAAGAAATGTAATGTTGTAAAATTGAGGCAGAATATTATTCATCTAAATTTATTTCAAAACGTTCTGTTCTTTAATAATTATTTTGAAGCTCCCAATGTTCAATAAGTTGAAAAAATATTATGTAATTGAAAATTAGTTTTCTTTTAGTTTAAAGCGGTATAAAAGAATATATTAGGCCGTAAAAAACTTCAAGTAATTATTTTATTTCTAATATTGAATTTCTGAAAAATATAACTACATTACTAAAACAAACCTTAAATCGTATATATTAAACAAACTTTAATTTTTGCGTTCCATATTATAAGAAGCCTTAACTATAACTTGTTCGAAATTGCTACTAAAAAGCAAAATGCTGGTAAACATGACAAAGTTGATTATTGTAAAGAAAAAATGTTATTCCCAAATTGTTTCGTTGATGACTGACTAGCATTACGATTTCCCTTGTTAGTTTTCTTTTGAGCTTAAAAGTATTTAGTTATTTGCGGAGAGGAATATATTTCAGTTAACTGCTCTCAGCTTACTAAAGAGTCTATCAGAAAAGACAATCTCATTACTATAATAGAAAATTATTGAAAAAAATTTACCCTTCTTTAAATTTAAGTGCACTTTAGTAAAAGAAAATGATTATAGTTCTTGACTGCAAAGAGGTTTGCTATATAACGATAATGAATATTTTTTAAATAAATCAACACTTTCAAAGCTTAGGCGTCCTTTTAAAGCACGTTCAAATTTCTGAGAAAAAGTCACGTTTCAATTTTACCTGGGTATTAAATAAGCAATCATATTCTCTTCAACTTTCTTTTGGATTTACTAACCGCCTGGAGCGATATTCAAAGAAATGAAATAAAAAATTGCTTCTTCCTAATGTTGTTCTTTCCAAGAAATATGTTTCTTTGCCGTCGTTACTATGTTATGAAATAAAATAAATTTTAAACTTTTCTAGTAAATAATTTTCTAAGGAAATTGTAATCACAAAATTCCATTTTCCAATTTTCTACTTGATGACAGTATATATACTACTCTGTACAATATTTTGCATAAATATGTCAATATTTGATTAAAAATACATGGAATTTATTCATATTTGGGCTAGTAGAACATAAGAATAAATTTTGACGAAGCGTGAAGTAATATGAGGAATATATATCGTTGGTTCTTTTTAATATTTTATCTGGTTTAAAGCACGGCTTTTTCAGGGCTCGCATCATTTTATGTTTTATAACATTTTACGCTTGACCTCATTGGATATTTATTAACCCAATTCTTAGTATTATATTCTTTTAGAGCTAAAGTGGAATTACTTTCTCTTTCTTTATTTGCTCCCCCATCACTGTATATTGCGAACCGCAATGATGAATTCCATTATTGAGTAAATAATTTGGCGCCAATATTTGTTATTTTCACAAATCTTACGGCGAATTGGATGGTCATTTGTAGAGTGCTTGTTATCTGGCAGGTTTCACAAATCAGCCTTCGGCCACGAAACCTTACTCAATTCCTTTACTCCTCTCAGTATGACTTGCACAAATTTGTCGGATTTCTTTTGATAATATGGGCAAAGTATTATTGTTTTTTCATATTTATTTAACGACGATTTCATCCCTCCGATGGGCAGAGACATCAACAAGATGCGTCGCTGTCACCACATTCGAAGCGACAGTGAGTTTTTGATCTGCGGCTTTTCAGAGCCAGGTCTCAGAATTGTTGAAGTGTACCAAAGTAGGCACAAGATTAATTTATGCTCTTCTTCCATATTATTGCTTTCCCTCTGGGAAAAAACCAGGATTTTAGGGAAAAAAACTGGGGAACGGAACTGAATTTTGTACCGTTCATCAATAATAAGAATATGGTTTTTACCAATAAATTTATCACACAACGACATGTTAAATGATTTGCAGCAAAATTTTGATATTAGGAAGTACACAAATATGAATTTAAGAACTATTGAAATGTGTTGTGCTTAGTCGGAAATAAACATTTTCAAAACACAAAAACCATATGATTAGGTTTTCCTAAGTGTGCTGATATTAATAAGAGATTTTAAATATAGTATCTTAGATATAGAGAAAATCAAGACGAAAAAATCAAAAATAAGGCAAGAAATAACGAAAGTCTTCCTAGTTAGACGACGTTAGAACAGCTATATTGTTATATTTTACGAATATCAGAATCTAATGTACTTACAATTTTAGCAATATATTGAGTGAAGGTTCATTCATAAAAATAGATGCAATATTTATAAATAAAAAAGGTAAGGAGATTCCACTTCAGAGGATACTGGCTAATTAAAATTGAAAACCTGGTCCTAAAATAAACCCGACTTCTAGCATAAAAATAAGGCGAAAAATATGCCGTAGTGCTAGTAGCGTAAAGATGCTTGTTGAGTTATAACCTATAATTCGAAACAAAGTCGCATTTTCTAAAATTTAATCAATATCAAATACATACGTTTTTAACGAGTTTCTATTTATTTAAATGACCTTTTGATAATATTTATAGAGAATTCATAGGTGAATTTTGCCTACAGGTAGCGTAAATATTATATATATATATATATATATATATATATATATATATATATATATATATATATATATATGTATATATGTATACATATATATATATATTTATTTATAATTATATAAATATTTTAAATGCGCGTCCTATTAAATATTTTTCCACAGATAGTTGGGGTATTTGATCGGTCAAAACTAAATTATTAATCGATGAGCTGATCAGTGCCTTTGAGAGGAATAGAAGATCACAGCGAAGTTCGATAACAATTGCAAGTATCACTCTTTAATCACCTAGTTATTGAAGTAAATGTATTCATTAAAAAATTTGCAAATATTTTTAAAATAATAATTTCCAATTCTTAATTTTGCTGAAAAGTATTTAATACCGGCATTCTCATCGTAAATACTAATAAAAACGAAGATTGGACGTAAAGCTTATTTAAAGAATAATGTATTAAATTCGACACTAAGCATGTTTTCGTAGCATTAAGTATCTTTACACGATTTTTGGGGTGGTACAATCTTGTTCTTGATACGCAATATTTTAGTTTACTCCATTTTTCCATATATTAATAATACGTGCGTTGTGTGCCAAATGTGTCTTTGTCACATCAATAATAGAAATATTTTCATTAGTGATAAAGGCAAACCTGTGCCAGGTTTGCCTTTATCACTCATGTAATCTCGTCTATCATATCATATAGTTTTATGTTTATTAAATCTACTTTAAAATATATTGAATTTCTTTGTAATTTTTCCTTTGACCTTTGTCGTCCAGTGGGTATACCAAATAAACTATAAATATACTAAAATGATTAAGTGACATTTTTTTGTTTTGGTGGAAGTCTAATAAATTGAAATTAACACCCGATAACTTTCTTTAACTTAAATTTTTTATGTTCTTTAATATATTAAATAAAACTGTCGAGATATTATGAATAACTATAAAATTAGTAAGTTAGTCACCGTTTACCATAAAGTTGTTTTAATTACAGTGAAATGTTTTGTTGAAATCCATTTTTAAATCCATTGTTGAAATTCAGTTTCGTTAAATAGTCGTTTCTAATTATCGACTTAAAATATTGATGTTAATTTAGTGTTAATTTTAACCGTTAGGGTTATGTATTTAATAATAATCAAAGGAATGTAGAAAATATTATATTTTTGTTCAACAATTGTTCGTTTTAAATTGTAACTTATTTCAGTTTGAAAATAGTTTAATATTCAATATTTAAGGTATATTTCCAGCAAAATTTACTAAACTCGATACATTCTAATTCGAATTTGCTGCTCTAGATTGTACTGTCAAAGTTAAGCTATCGTAAACTACGATTGTTATATTACGTAATTACATTGCTACGTGTAATTTTTATAAAACTTTGTGTAACTAAATTTACTCAATGTAGCTTTCAACAATTGTTTCAATAATTTTTTTGAGAACCTGTGTTTTTTAAATTTTGTCTAAACACAAAAATATGATCAGTCCGGCACCTTTGGAAACATAGACACTGCTATGTGACGAAAAATTAAAGAAAACAAAATTATTTGGCATTAACACCAAATTAATATGGATGAAAATAGATTGCCATAAATATGTATGCGTGAATGTCGATCCTGTAGCTCTGAACCTTGCTATTCATGACTAAATGAGGTTGATCGATGGTCCATCACGTAATTGACGAATACTGTAACGATTATTAAATCGACGGCGTGCTACACGATAGCGAAAATCCACTCGAAATGTACGCCTCGACAGTAAAAGCGCGGTGATCTCCACTCCACTGTTCCATGGCTACTAAAACATCCGCACCGCTTGCGCTTCTAACGACGTCCCCGAGCCCCCTCTTATGTGTTGCGTTTAGAAACTATGTTTGTTCAAACTTTGAAATCTGCCACTGGACAACCTGTATATAGACCAAAAACGGGGAGGTCCGCGGAATAAAATAGAAGGGATAGAGCTACATTATTTCTTGGTATTCCGCCTATAATTAGGAACTCATTAGATATATATAAGTCAAATGTCAATGATTAAATTCATGCCCAAGCAACAAAAAACTCCTCAAACGAACATAATTGAGATTGGAGTTATTAACAGAGATTGTTGCCCTGGAAAACCATGGTATACTACTAGCATGTTCTAGTTAAAGTAGGATGAGATTCAATTAAGGACGACCCCCGCCCAGGATGGCCAATTGAGGCCACCACGTTTCATATTGCCAAAAAAGTAAAAAAACTTGTATCATAAGGTCCTCTTAAGGAAATAAAACAAATTTTTGCGTTAGTTGTTGTATCCGATAACCAGCTTTGAGGATTCTAGACGACCATCCCCACACGACTAGGATTAGTGCAAGATGGGTTCCGAGAGTGCTTACGCCGCCACAAAAACAACAACGAGCCGAGGCGTCTAAAGAGATTTTGAAGCTGTATGTTGACGACCATACGTCGATTATGGACAGAATAGTGAACAAACTTATGTTTATTACTTTTATCATGAGTTCAATTATAAGTCAATAAAATGGCACAAGAAGAGTACTCCACGGTGTTTAATGTCTCGGAATTGGCTGGAAACTTTTTGGTAACTGTTGTTGGGCATCGTGTAGGGATTTTATTGATTGACTCAAAAGGAAAAGGTATAATTATAACTGGAGAGTACTATGTTATCACACTGAATAAACTGAAGGAAGCTATCAAATAAAAAAGATGCCGAAAACCGGCTGTGTTGTATTGACAGACGAACACTGGTTTACAAAAGCAAAGTTACGATGGAGACTGCTTAAAAGACCCGGCTTTGAATTCCTGATGCACCCACTTTATAGTCCTGATCTAGCTCTTGGCGATTTTAATTTATTAGTAACAAACCTGAAAAAAGGGTCCGCAAAAAAATTTAAGGGAGATGGAGAAGGAAATTTCAGGCCATTTTCGGGTCAAAGGCAAAAAATTATAGTAGATAAATAAAAATAGTTTCATTATTTTATTTTCGACCTTCCCTAGTATATATATATATATATATATATATATATATATGTATACATATATGTATATATACATATATATATATATATGTATATATATATACATATATGTATATATATATATATATATATATATATGTGTGTGTGTGTGTGTGTGTGTGTGTGTGACCAAAAATACAAAAATTGGATGGACGTAGATTTATTTCAAATCTTAGTTTCAATGACTTTCATTTAGAAATACTTGTAACTTGCAGGCGGGCGTTATCACGCAGAGAGAATACTCTGTCGTGTAGCAGAATTTGTCAACGCAACTCAAGTTTTAAATTTTGACACTGACTAGAGTGCACTACCATGGTAATATTTGCATTACTAAGAAGTTTTGTCTAACTATGGTTTCATGAATATTTATTCAAACACAATATCATCTTTCAGTGATTGGTTCATTCTTAGCAACGGTTTGCCTAATTATTTTCAACCAAACGTATTTGGTAAATGAGAAAGTTGGCATGTAGTTTTCAAGAAATTATGAAATACAAAAATATACAATAAAGTACTTATTATAATCCGCTATTTAGGTAGTCGTTTATTATTCACATCAATAATGTACAACAACTGGAATAAACTGTTTATGAGGTAATTATTTTAAGATTATCGTGTTGAAAAAATTTTTAACTTGTTCATTACTTGGATTTACCGAGTAAAGTTTTCTTCTTATTTAGGTCTACTTTGATCATTATTATTCAGTCTTACATTCATCATTAACTGTTATAATCTAAAGAATATAATTAATGTACTTATTTATTTTCTTTGTATATAATCTTCTATAAATTTCAAGCTTTTAAATGTACATGGTCCAACGTATGATATAATATCCACCATCTTTATTCACATGATTTATGAACTATTGAAATTACTATCAGGAAAAATTATGTTAAAATGGTATCGCGGTCTCAAATTATATAATATTTGCGAGGTCTCAAGGGAATCGATAATCATAAAAACTTTGAATTTATTTGCCTATTAAGTATATTTCCTACAGCAGTAACAGATGTTTATAATGGTATATAGTATGGTAAAAATCCTAGTTGTTTTCTGCTCAACGTCCTGATTGAATTTTGATACTCAAGGCCCGGTTGGCTGGGCCCTACTCCCAAGAACAGATTAAATAAAACGTCCGCACAATGCTCGATGTATGCAAATTGATTAATACATAATCATTATAAAAAGTCTTTTACGTTGCATCATGAGTTTAATTCCGTGATTAATTTATAAGGTACGGTAGGCTTTGATTTCTATATGGTGAGAAGACTCGGCTTATTTAATATTATTCGCGTTTGCGAATGCATTGAATAATTTTAGAAATGTCCCAGTGTATAATAAACTGATGTTTTTGTGTTTGAAGTTTTATGGATGGCGGATATGAATTTTGAATATGTAATTTTACCTTCACAAGATGTAAATTGGTTGCGATTTTTTCTTTCCCAACTCTCATCATGTAGAATATAATTGAATAGGTTTTTAAAAATATCAAGAGCACGTTATAAATACTGTTTCGATACAGGAGTTAGTTTACGAAATAAAACAATTTGAAAGTGGTCATCTCTCTTAGAGTTATACGTCTCTTTCACTCCATCGTCTCAACTGCTGTTATTGGATATCTGAAAATGTTTCAGAATGCAAATATTTACAACGAAATTAAATTATCACAGGTATGTACTCTCTATTAGTTTACGAATAACACTCGACGGACTTATGACATATAGTTAGGTGTGTAAAATTTTCATAAGAATTCCATCCAACTGATTTAAATCAACTGCAAAATTAACTTTGTATTGTAAAAAGTATATATTTCTTATGACTCTGAAAGGTATGCTAGGCAAAATATGTATATACTCACATGGTGAGAAATAATATTATTTAAATACGCACCATGTGTTTACGTGTTTGAGGAATATAGCGGGCAATATATTCATGTTGTGAAAAGTTAATATTTGTAAATAGTTTTGTGAAAATGTCATTTACCCTTATATATTCATAACTGCCTAATTGTGTAACGATTCTATGTAGTGTGAATTCAACCTTGACAAATGTTTATCAACCTTGACAAATGTTTGTATGTAGATACTTTCTAAAATCCCATATCCAAAATTTTTTGCAAAATTTCTTTCGCACTTGCATAAGTGTAGTCGCCGAGATCAAATTTTCTGGCAAAGGTTGCGAGATTATTTTCTATTTTCACACGAATTTTTTTATAACGGATACTACCTTGTCCTTAAAATTAAAAAGAAGGTAAAAAATAAAGGATCAACAAAACTAAATTTGATTGAAATCGCTCTAATTGCTTATACGTCAGAGTAACTTCTCACATATTTAAAATCAAATTAACAAGCTTATACATAAATAATGTGAGTTGCTTTTAGAAAAATTGTTGCTACATTTCCACAATCAAGTGTACATGAAACATTTTTTTACTACCAAGTAGTTTAATAAACCTATTGAAAGAAACACTATAGATTTATAAAATTTCTTATAAATATAATTCAGAGATATTTCGAAAACCATTTTCTGATGATTAAGTATCATTGTGAAACTAAACGCATAAAAAAATTTAAAGAATTAGAACATGCAAAGTCAAATGAGTCACACAGTCGTACTGAGTAGTTCATCGTATATATTAATTGATCACTTTACTGCGCATACAGAGACGGAAAAAAAAATTAAGCCGTGACATAGCATGCGATTTCTAATAGTCTTTATGGAGCCGAAAGGCTAAAGGAGTTAAGCGGCGAGCGTGACAACTCTTTGTTTTCTTTAAATCCAATTTTTTCCTCAATTTTTCCGTATTATTATTATTAAATTTACTTCATCCGGTTTCTGATGAGTATTAAAACGTAAGTTACTTTTTGCCAAACGAAAATACCTGTATGTTCGCTGTCATATTGCTGCTTTAAATAGCTTAATAAATTCGCGGGATTTTATGTTTTTTTAATTATTTTTCACTTTTTTTATCCGTTAATTATACTGTTTAAAACCTGAAGCATTTTTAAAATGATTTATATTACAAAAGAAAAGTATTTTCAAATTACCTCTCTTTATTTCGATATGAACTTCAAGCTTAAATTAAATTAATTACCTTCTGATCATCTCGTTTTATTTTATAAAGCGGTTTAAGCGTATATTTTCCTACAATTTGGTACTGAAAGATGTTTGAAAAACTGACACTACCAAATGTTTTTTACTTCCAATTTATATTAAAAATACAGATTTTAAAAGTGAGAATTATTGATATACAGAATACCAAAAAAATATTTTATCTTCTTTAAATTGGTGCCTAAACTCAAGTTCAATTCAATGTTTTTGGTCTTTAATATGAGTTTAACTCGTAATATATTAATATAAATATTATTAAGATTTTTATTTGCTGTTAGTTATTGGTAGGAAAAATATAGTTACCTTTGTCTAAATGCTGTATCATTAGGAAATTGTCTATTTTCGCATCGTATTTTGAATACCGTGAGAGTTTTTTTTTTAAAGCAGATAAAATTAAAAAAATAGACTTACTATAAAATCTTGAATATCTTGAAAAATAAAATTCATAAAAATATAATGTGTTAACAGTTTTTATTTTTCTTTTTCGTATCATTTGACATTCAACAAATTTCATTTTTAATACAACGGTATAAATTTCATGTCTTTTTTTGCCGAATTAAAGGAAATAAACAATTTTACCTTTATAATGCGATAATTAAATATTGAAATTTAGATTATGTTAGAAATGAAAAAAAATTCGATATCGCAATGTCTGCCATTCTAAAACGCGAAGAGAATCATAATTTTTACGTTTATTTTAGTCGATGGAAGAAAGTAATATGCAGTTATGATATGATTTTTTAAGTCATCATTCTATTTAATTTAAAAATTTTGTACTAAAAAATAGGCTAATATTTAATTAGGTTTAAATTGTCACTCCCTCAACGCATAATCAATTTAGGCAATATAGCTTTATTGAACAGATTCATTATATTGATGTTTCCTACGTTTATAAATTATTATCATTATTTATGCCTGAAGGCAGGATGATAATTATTTTTTATTTTATTTCACCTTATTTTATCAGTTCCTACTTTTATCCATTAATCGATATGGTTCATGGAAATAACTTTTGATTCAGAATTAAACTTATATCTAAATTCAGTTCCATTTCCGAATAAGCATCAAGATGCCATTATAAATTTGAAGTAGAAGTTTTGGAGATGCGTCATCCGTTCATCTCCCGCTCGTTGCATGCGGTCACCTTAAGCCTCTTATAATAGAACCGAAGAAGCAGTACCATTTATTCAGCGCATTTTTATTTCTCAAAATTCACTCGACGATTGCTTTTCATGTATATATATATATATATATATATATATATATATATATATATATATATATATATATGTATATATATATATATATATGTATACATAAATAAATATATATGTATATATACATATATGTGTGTGTGTGTGTGTGTGTGTGGGTATCCGGGCATGCGTACTTGCGAATTTGTGTGCGTGCGTGTGTGCTAGTACACCATATGCTACTTGAAATGGCCAAAACCGGGTAAAGGTAATACCTGATGTTACATTGAGAATTTGCAAAAACTTTTGAATTCCTTATCAGGTGTGTATAATAATAATAATAAGTCTTAATGCCAAATTAATTTTTAAGAACGATGCCGTTCACTCGAAGTTTCCAACTGCTCTAGATTTCTTATAGCCATGTGTATGAGTGATTTGTTTCATTAATAACGAACACAATTTTTAACAAGTTGTGTAAGATACATGTATTTTAGTTTTATTTTAGTGAAGTTTCTCTCAATGAAAGTGCCATACACTAAATGTGTAAACTTCACTTTTGCACTCAATGTATTGAATCTCTGTTTATCTTAAAGATATAGATATTTCAAGTGGAAGAGACATTGCTTGGATTGGCGTACTTCTTAAGCTCAATCCGTAAAACAACTGCCCTCATTAAGGTTACTGATGATATACGCTCGGCTAAGGAGTAAGTCACTGTCCTTGTGTTTCTAGATTTCCGCAGTATCTTCAACTCTGTTGACTTCATAACAATATTTACTTGAGTGGTTTAGTTCATATTTACATGGAAGGCAATGTTATGTTGTCATACACGTATTCTGAGTGGACTGACATTACAGCTGGTGTGCCTCAAGGTGGAGTTCTATCTCCTCTCTTCTTCTCAGTATTTATTAATGATGTCACTAAAAATATTTCCAGCAATTATCATCTCTATTCTGATGACCTAGAAATGCGCACTCAAACCTCCATTCCTTATCAAAAAACATCGACATCCTTAATTGAGATCTTACGTCATTTAGTCAATGGGCTCATGAAATGTGTCGTTTGGTTAACCCAAGTAAGTCACAAGCTATCATCATTGTTAGTCAAAGACTGACTTCTAAAGTAAATACACCTAGTTTACGGAAATAAGTGATAAATAGTACAATAATACCATACACGTCAACTATTGAAAACCTGGGCCTACAGATCGATCAAAATAATTGGCGGCCTCAAGTAAATGATATTAGTCGTCGTGTTTTCAACAGGATACACTCTTTGAAAAGTATTCAAAATTTTCTAGCGACGAAAACGAAAATCTACCTTTGTTAAACACTTTTTTTATCATTGTTTGATTATGGAGACGTGTGCTATCCTGATCTTAATGAAGAATATTTGTGCAAGTTGGAACGTTTTTAAGATTTATGCATCCGGTATTTCTTCGACCTCAGAAAATATGATCAAATTTCTGAATACAGGTCACTTCTCAAATGGCCGAACATCCGTGATCGGCGCCAACTTCACATACTTATATTTCTTTTTAATATATCAAAAAATCCTCATATCCCAAATTATGTTTGTGGAAAATTTAAAGATTTGTCTGCTCACGGCCTTGGGCTACGATCTGAAAGTTCACTCACCCTACTTATTCCTAAACGTACCTCTACTACTCACCCTACTTATTCCTAAACGTACCTCACTTACAAAAAATCCTTCACTGTCTAAGACGCAAAAATTTGGAATCACCTGGATCCTGACATCAGGAATATCACGTCTCTAAATATTTTCGAAGATCGAGTTAAAAAGTCCTGCCTCTCCTGAAACCTTTTTCATTGTATCTTTGTCCTTTACTGTCCTTCCCTTTCCAAATCATGTCGATAGTTTTTTTTTACTTTACTTTAGAATTTCTTTTTGAGAATTTTTATTGTAAAATCTCTTACAATCTACCAACTAAATTTCAATACAAATTGTTATGGTTGACTGGAAGAGATTGCTCGTGTGGCAATAAGTCCGCCATATGTACTATGCATAAAAGTTAATAAATAAATAAAACAGTCAGTTTCTATTATATTTATTCTATTGAAAGAAATTTCAATTCTTTTCATTTTCAAATATTTATAAAATATATAACTTCCTGAGTTATCAGTCTATTCATATAAGTAATCAATTTTAATTGAAAGCGGCTGTCATTTGTTTTAATGAAAGTTAAAATTAAATAGCTGAAGAAACAGCGAAATTAAAATCGGTTTAATATCAGTATAATTCAGACTATATGAGGACTTAAGTTATATATATATATATATATATATATATATATATATATATATATACACATATATATATATATATATATACATATATATATATATATATACATATATATATATATATATATATATATATATATATATATATATTAGGGTGTCCCTTATATCACCGATTTTTTTTTTCTTTTAAATATTGTAACGCATACCCTCTAATTCTTTTTATAGTACTAAAGGCTACCTTCGTGCAAAATTTCATCGTCATATAACAATGGCAACCCGTGCCGACAAGGCATCATCGTTTTTCTAAACAACGGTTTTAGAAGACTTAGTTGCATGTAAGCTATATTATGATCAAAATACATATTTTATAATAGAAAACAGTGGAAGATTAATTTAAGTTATGTATTTATTTATAAAATTTAAAAAGATATATAATTCAAGATTCAGGATACTTTTTTTTAAAGTATCTTTCTTGCAATCTTTGTATAACTTTCTGTGTTCTTGTACACAACGTAACAATAACTGTTTTTCTTTTTCTGCAGCAATTATTAATCCATGAAAATCTTGCATGAGCTTCACGCCTCTCTTTGTTGTGTCATTGACTGCCTTCAAGTGCATAACTTTTTTTTAGCTTCCTGAAAGGAAGGGATTTGTTCCCATGCAGGGACGTCGTCTTGGAGAAAAGCGTTATCAATTTTTAACCGCGATAATAAATTTGTGCTCTTGATGGTCACGAAATCACTCAAACGTTTTCCTGTAACAATAAAAGAAATATATTAACAAAATTATCACATTTTCTAATGAAAAAATGAAAAAAAAATACTTATTCAACTCACCGTACAAAGAAGCAGATATTTCTTCCTTCGATGGAATATATCTCTTCCCAAAATCATACAAACTTTTTGTAAATTCGATACGATATCAGCTTTGGTTTGTGTATCAACTTCATCATCAAATAATGAGAATAAAACTATTTCTTCTGATAAATACCACAAGTGTTGGCTGAACTTGGTCAGAGCTGTTTTAGAAATCACTTGGTCGACTGTTTCGTAGTTTTTCAATGTTTTTAAGAAACATAAATCTTGATTCGGGGCTTTTACCGCCAAATTGCACTCAAGCCAGGGCTTTACATAAGCCATTGCAATAAATAAGCAAACATCTTGCAGTGCTCGTTTGTCCTTAGTACTTATTTTAAACTGTGATTGCGGCAAGCATATCTTTAAAGAGTAAATAGCTCTCGCCATCCATCTTGCCTGATGCATGGCGCCAGGTGGTCTGATTTTAAATTTCTTTTCATTATCTCCCCCCAAAAACACTATACACAGTTCAATCAACTCCCGATAATCGTCACGTATAATAGATTTCAGTAGTTCTTTTTTATAATAATTAATAAGTTCGTTAATCATCGTTTCACAAAAATATTTCTTTACGAAATCAGTACATGTTTCGGTAGCAGTTGCATTAACGTTCTTCCAATTGTCTCAATTTTTTTTAAATAACGGGATATCGGGACTGCTAGTAACTTGATGGATTTTTGAGTCGAACACACATTTCAGTACTAGTTCATACATATGATGGCGGCAAGCAAAAAGTAACAATTCCCTTTCTAATTTTTGCTCCAAGAGCATACAAGCCCCATTTAAGCGGTCTGTATTAGAAGCCGTTGTGTCGCAGCACATAATCTGTACCTTGTCATTGAGATCCCAATCAGAAAGGGCATTTAAAACAGCTTGATCTTTGCTAGTAGAACTATCGAGTTTTGGCACTGCTAGAAGTTGGTCTTTTTCTCCGAATGAAATGAGAATTGGCAGGCGTTCTTCTTTTTAACCTGTCACATTTATACCGGGCAATAGCTTTCCATCCCAATTAATAGTTACAATTTCAGGCACGTTGTTCTGAAAATCACTTTTTATGGATTCTGCTCTCTCTTTTCTCATTTGGGTCCAAAGTCGTTGAATAGAAGACTTGTTGATAGGAAAATCTTCACAACTGAGACCACTTGGTCTCAGTTGTGAAGATTTTTCTTTTGCTTCTACAACAGCCTGAAGTATGTAAACAGAATCCCTTACACTTATTTGACATCTATCTAAAGCTGCAACAAGTTTAAGGGTAATAAAACACGTCTTTCCTCTTTTTGTAGCAGATAGCGAAGTCGCGGATTGCGATTGCGAGGTGAAAGGTAAAGTTCCTTCCAAACTTTCGTCAGAACTGGTAGACTGTTCGTGAAGGTCTTGAGGTGGAATAGAGGTGTCTGAAGTCAATAAATTCATATCAGTCAAATGCTTTAGTCTTTTTTCCTCTTCTCCTAGTTTTCTCTGCCTTACTCTTTTTTCTTTCTCAACTAACTTTTTGTCAACACCCGCTAAGCAACCCGAACGCCCTGGCTCTCTTTGTTTTTGTATAAATATATTGCCTTCCTCTATTTTGATTCTTTGTAGAGCATCGGCATGCCCATTATCAAATAAATTATCTAAATCTTTATGGAACTTCTCCTCGCGGTGCTTATAAAAGTCCTATTTTTTTTTTACAATTTTTTTGTAGATCTCTTCAAACATGGTAAAGATCCACAAGTTTTTCACACAATTAGGTACAGCTCTGATAGGTATTCTAGCTTTTTCCCAAAATATAATGCACTCACGAATCACAAGATTTGCACTTTCATTAACAGTCAATTTTACCTCGCGAATATTAAAAAACAGAACTGAGAGAACTTGTCGATTAGATGGCAACTTTGCACCCGTTATTTGGTGATTTATCTCACCAACCAAGAAAATATTTTTCTTATTACTTCTAAGTTCCACTGACATCTTGAAAATAAACTATTATGCACGTTAATTAAGCGATACGCCGGTGAAAACTAGGAAACAAATGACTACAAGAGCGATTACGCGCCGGTCATCCGCGTTACTTGTATGAACATGTTTCGCGCTCAACTCGGCACGGGTTGCGGTGCTTCCAATAAGATAAATATTTATTTTCGAGTATTTTATGGCCAAATGAAAAAAAATTAGAAGGTATTCGTTACAAAATAAAAACTTTGAAAAATAAGGGACATCCTAATATATATATATATATATATATATATATATATATATATATATATATATATATATATACTTATATATTTTAAATGTAAGAAAGCTTGCAAATTGTTTGAACCGACTAGAGGAAATACAAAAATTAGGACGAAAAGTCAAAACGTCAGAGAGGCCAAGGTCAGTTGGAACAAGGCAAAAATTAACACAATCGATTAAGCGTGTACCGAAAACTCTAATTTCTAGCGTACTAAGAAATAAGGACGTACTTTCATGTGGCAACTTGTTCACCAGTGCTTTTCGAGGTTAATCGTGTCAACTCGTCGTATGATTATTTAATTTGGAGCAGAAAAATTAAATTTTTTTCTTCACTTTCATTTATTCCCAAGTTCAACGCTATGAGACATATTATCTTTAGTACATTACAGTCATGTTGGACTTAATATTAAAAGTTGGTCTATTTTCATAATCCACATAAGATTGAAATTCATCTCAAAATTCCAAATGTTGCGAAAAAGCGCAGGAAAACAATCGAACGCCTTTCTAATATCATGACAATGGCAACAAAATTAGTAATGGTGAATAATTAAAACGCTCGTCCTTATATATTTACTTTTATTTTTAATTTTATATTTAATTTCGATAAGAACTCTGTATCCATATTTACTATTACAAAGCCCGCGAAATCCATTATTAATAAGACGCATCTTGTACAATGGACTGGTTTCCACCTAAAAGAAGTGACGTTTATAAATTAACGAGAGGTCAGAGAAGAGAGGAGGGAGAATAAAAAGTGGTCGAAATATTTAACTCCAGTCTCTATACAAGGAAGACAAATGATTTAACATATAATCAGAAATTAAACTTAATACGATTCTTAAGAAGAAGGTGATATTGAGGTAACTGAAAAAGTTTTTCCTGCTATTTTATTCTTAGTTAAACAAACATAAAGGTTTTTTGTAATAATTTCCAAACAATAACCCATCAACATAATTTTTAACTTCAAAATATAAGACATGTTCATGGGACCAAGATAAATATTTTGCAGTACAACAACAGAGCATTGTCCGCAGAATTTTTTAGGTTGACTCGCAGTATTAGTGGAATAGGAATATTTTACCAGAAATGCAATAAATCAGTGACGTCGGAGAATAAGACAAACACAACAAAGTGGTATAGTATTCTTTTTTATTTTTTATATATTTTCAAAACCCAAATTATGTTCTCCACTAAATAGAATATCATTATACAATATTCTACTTGTACTTATTGTTGATTTAATTTTTATAATTATTTAACTCAATTAAATATTTAACTCTTATCTACAAAACAGAACTATTTTTTTATTTTTTCCAAATCCACAAATTTAACGTTTAGAACGATCGGTTCTTACACTATCTAAAAGATCCAAAAATCTTGCATAAGATGATCAAATGTGAAAACATCTCCGTTAATTTATGTCTATTTACGATATTCCTAGCATTCTGGCTGCTGCTTTTCCATTCGAAATAACACAAAATGATATGCAAGTGACTTTAAACATCCCGTTTCCAATGCAATAAATTTACTTACCTTAATTTAGAAATATTACATGCGATGAAGGCCAGTATATCGTCATCAACCAAATTAGGATATTTTAAACGTCGAAAATTTTGAAGAACATGTTATAAATCCAGATTTAACTATGTTAGTTTCACAGTTAGGAATTAGGTAACTGAAATGACGGTAGAGGTTCATACCAGTTTAACTGAAATTCTTGCGAATGTATCTTTAGAATTAAAGTGTAAAGTTCATTCATCTACAAGCTCAATCCGTACTTTCAAATGAAACCGTTCCATAGATTTTTGTGTATATTTTTGCTTAACTTAGTTGGTTCATACCCCAAAATACCTCGAATGGATATTGTCACGGAAGGATGTTAAAAATTACGAGATCCACTTTCTAAAGCGATGGAAAAGAAATGTAAGAAACAATAAAAAAAATTAATTACTTGATAATGATTTTCGACTGTTTTGGCTCTGTAATTGTATGAAGAAGAATGAAATTGCAAGAAAACGTCGTGTCATAATCCAATGATTACGAATATCTGTGTCGTGAATGAATCGAGATATACTCTTTTTAACAGAATAAAAGCGAATAAAACATAGCTTGCTGGGATGCAGGAAAGCTGCTATATTTTTAATAAGAAATATTCTAATTAATGTATTTAGATTTTTAGAAATATTTTGAATTTTTTTTTATCAAAATACATCAATTAAACAACATCTTCAGGTTTCGTTGTGTTACATCATCTTCAGGTGGGTTATAAGCAAAGATCTTTGCTAATAGCCCACCTGAAGGTGTTGTAATACAACGAAACCTAAGTTGTGGTAAAGAACTTAAAGAAAGTAGAAATAATACTACACCACGTAGTTTTACTGCATTGTAAATAATGAATTTCTACAAAATTAACGCCAAATATATTCAATATTTTAAATGTTTAGAAAAGTTAGATACTAAAGAAGAATGGAAAAGCATTAAATTAATAATTAATTTAGCCACACTAATTTTTAGCTATCGAACCAGTGTCTATTGCTTATATAGTCCCTTATGCCAAAAAGTGGAGGTTCATTCGACTAATAACAGAACAGAAACCTCTGGAATACGTATGTAGGGACCTCGAAAATATTATGAAAATTTCTTCAATATTTTTTCTTACGAGAAATTTCTATAGTTTCTTATTGACTTATCTAGCATTTTTAAGGTTTTTCCAAAGACTCACAATAACTTCAGGAATTTTCTCGTATATTCGAGAAATTTTCACAGCTCCCTTTGAAATTTTTATAATTTTCTTGTGTTTATCCCATGTTTCATCTATTTAAACCTACCGAAATAGATACCTATTAAAACGGTTCAAACAACATCGAATCCACGTAGGACAAGACAAACAATGAAAGGGCAAAATGAATCTGCATTAAATAGGAGGAATACATTTTTGTAATTTAATTTAATTAGAATTTATATTAATTGCACAAACATTTCTCAACATTAATGGTATTAATAAATTTAATTTTTATCCATGATTTTTTATGGGAAGTCCATATTATAAATATCAATTTAATGAAAATCGGTTTTAAACTGAAAGAACTTAGACGTTGTGATATAAGAACGAACAGATCCATACATAAGTGAACACGATAAAATTACAAGAGTTATATCTTAGCCACTTAAAGATATAATCTCTAAAATTATAAAATATTTTTTTTAATTTATCTTACCAATGATATTATGTTAAATAAAGACATAAATATTCGAAGAAAATGCCAATTTCCACGAAATAGTCATTTTAAGGATGAAAAAAGATCTCGGGAAACGTTGCGAGAATGTATGAATAGAAAAAGTAAATTGGGAAAGAAATTGGACAACGTCGTGTAATAGAAATAGAGAAGGTATCTTTTGGGTAGAAGGTAGAAATGGAAGCTCTTAAGTAGAAATACAAGAAGGTATATGCAGAAAAATTAAGTTAAAAGAGAAATTAGATATGGTCGTGTCATGGAAATAGAAGTTTTGGTATAGAAGCAGTTATTACAATCCCTATAAGAATGTTTTTTTATAAACCATACGGAATATTAATATTTTTATTATTTGTTACATTTTTAGGTTTCTATTCTTCAAGAAGATTATTTCTCTTGTGTGGACACATGTTCATCGTAGCTGTTTTTTCTCAGAATCTTTTATTATAAATATATGAAGGCTCATGAATAACCAAAATAACTATATATTTTAGAGTGAGAAAATTAGGTATTCGTTTCCTTTTTAGTTTTATGTATTGTATGGATTCACCGCAATTTAAAAAATCATGAGGATGCATATTTTATTATACATTTTTTAAATGTTTATTGCTGAAAACACCACCAAAAACTATATTAACTATTCGCATTTCACGATATTTTTACACCTGATAAAGAATTACTGGGATATATATGTACATGGCCATAGATAATATTAATATTTGTATGTAGTTTAATATACATTTTGCGTTTTTTTTAAATGTTTGCATATGCCTAAGTGTGTACGGGACACTTGTGGTCCTATTTCTACTCCTACTTAATAGGTAACTTACTTTTATTGAAGGGCAGCTTTGAATTGTCTACGAAGAAAATGTCTAATTCTGTGGCTCTTGATACATTTCTATTCTTGATTTATTTTTGGCAACGTTGACTGCCCAAATAGATTAGATAATAGATGGAAATGACTAGCATAAAGAACATGCAAACAAAAAATAATTGATTTAATATCACATCATAATTATACCTGAAAATATCGTACGTAACCAACAGATCCTCATGACTTATATCAATTTTCTATTGAAATACAAAATTTTATCGAATACGAAATTTTCACCATCGTATTTTTCAGTTTACTTTTGGATTATTGAATTCATTCACCGGGGTGTACTAAAATTCTATTATGATCAAATCAGCGTCTAACTAATGCGATATTTGATTTGATAGGACAAATAATTGTTTAGTTTCGAAGAAATGGTTACATATTTTGAAAGATATCGACCAAATCGTGGGATTTGAAATTAGGTTATTGGATTTGATATAATGCGACATTCAGGAAATTTTATCGTCGTCAATTGGGATCTTCGTATTTCTGGTATTGGAAATATTAATTTTTAGTCCATCGAAATTTATATACTAATGGCAAATTTCAAATACATGAAGAAAAAAGGTTTTTTCAGACAAGTAAATTATTTACAAAAATTCTTCAAAGGATATATTGTGTACTCACTTGTTAAATTTTCAAAAATGAAGGAACGGTGAAGTCTTTTAATTAAAAATAAAAACCTGCCACTCTAAAAAAATTGTTACGTGAATTACCCTAAATAAGATTAAAATTAAAACCTAAATAACTGCAGTAACCAGAAGATTCTGAATTCAACTCTATTTTTTGTATTTGTTACCTAATGTCTTCAGTAGTCTTCAATCGATTTGGATAATTTTTTTTATTTAGAAAGCTATACTTCTAGTGAAATTGGTTAGAAATAAATGATGAAGAGCACTGGTACCGTGACTGAGTTTGAATGTCCTAGGTCTAATTATAATCTAATAATTACTTCTTCCAACTTCGATATTAGTAATATTGTATATGTATATATACAGATAAATATAAAAGTATGAAGGAACTAGATTACTGATAGGCAGGTAAATAAGTTTGTACAAATATATACGAGATTTATACTTTATCGTTTTATGATATACGCTCTGAATTGTGATACATGATCGTATTTTTTGCAACCAAAAACAAAGCCGTGGCACAAATTTTGTAGGCGTTCTAATTTGATAAGGCAGTACTCAACAACGTCTGGATAACATCCATCTCTATAGTCAAGCAGTGGCAGTAAGAGTATTTGAGAGATGTCTAGAAAATTTTGAAGATTCTCTAGAGAGTGTATTCTGCTAAAGATACGACGACTCACATCATTTATTTGAGGTTGTCAGTTAAGATTTTGCTCGATCAACAGGCCCAAGTCATTAACAGTTGACATAAATGGAATTGGTGTGTCATTTAATGTTAGATACAGCAGATCTGATAGCCTAAATTGAATAAGCAGTTTTGGTTACCAATTATGATAACTTGAGACTTAAATAGATTAACTAACAGACCCATTTTATGAGCCTACTTACCGATTGAAACCAAGTATTCATTGAAGTTATTGATGACGATTGCTGTGAAGCTTACATATTGCCGACGTCTATATAGATATGAGCTAAACCGTTCTAATGAGTGTTGAGATATATTAAAAAATTTAGACCAGTTAGCAAAATATCAAAATCAACGAGTTAAGTACACTGCTGAAGTCAAGAAGTACAAGTATTGTGTAATTTTCATTAGAGTTGTTGAGGTACTGTGGCCAGTTTTGATACTAGCTTAAAGTGGATTTAAATGTTTGTAAACATTAAGATATCGAACACTTTGGGGATGGGCAATGCGCTTAAAGATTTTCGATAGTTATGGTAGTGTAGAAGTGGGTCGTAATACTTTAGGATGTAGATATGACAAGGTTTTTGGTAATATATGTTTTTTTTCCATTCAGAAGAGGAAGTGGAAATTATCAGAAAGTTGTTAAATATGCCAGTAATAATATGGGTTTCAAAGTTTAAGAAAAACTTAAGTAATCGCATCTCATAGAATTTGTTTTCATCGCTAGGACATTAATTTTAACTTCTGAATTACAGGTATTATTAAATGTAAGTTTGTGGTTAGAAGTGAGAGGATAGATACTCTTTAATGTTTCAGACTTAACAGCTGGGTTAAGTTATATGGTGGGCTTAGCAAAGGAAAAGTTCAAAATATTAAGGTCGAGCTGGCGATATACAACCCTTTGAAAATTACCAACTCCCATAGTGGCAAGGAACTTCCAAATGTTTAAAGACCATTTACGTATTGAAGTGGAGATTTATATCTCCACTTTCATTCGCTTCCACTGTTTTTAGCATTTATACAATGTAATTTATGGCTCGAATTAAAAATAAAATTTATGGAAAATATTGCAAGCTAATAATTTTTATGTAAATTAATTATTATTTGTAAATATATTACTTTTTGTGCGTGACAGAGTGTAGAGACGATTAGTTTCATTATTGGGACAAAAGCGGATAACTTTAATCTGGCTCGGTCCAACTGTGCAGAACGTGTGATATTTTCCTTGCAACCATCGGGAAAAATTACAACAATCCTTCCGTCACGCATCGAGCAGTTTTTGGTTTGGAAGATTGCACGAACCTTAGCAAACAATAACTACCGGAGTCGAATTACAGATTTCGTGATGAACACGCCAATTCCCTTTAACGCTTTCTTCACCGATAATACTTTATAACGGTGTTCACTGTGGGCAAATTTGATGACTATTGGTCTTGTAGTCTTACGCTGCACATTTGACCTACCAGGTTGACCTCTATTGCGTAACAGCCAAGTTTATCAACGATGACTCTCAGAGCGGCTACTGTCTGAGTGACAGTAGCTTCTTCTTTCACGCTGTGAATGAAGATGGTATTTCGACATCCCTTTGCCTCTAGGTCCTGTGCCCGGTGCTCCAAATTACTGTATAAAGTTAAAGCGACTTTAACATGTTCTGAATTTGACCGAGGAATTACTTGAACTCAGTGAAAAGAGTCGAAACTGTGGGTGAGTGAATTCTTTTGTATCTACTTTAATGTATCTAATTGATACTTACGGCGGAATTATTACTAATAGAGCAATATTTTACTGCCAACCATAACACCAGTCCAGCCCCGTTCGACGAACATCTGAGAATCGAACCCGGTTTCCCGCGGTGGGCCGCTTCGTCAAAGACGTAAGCCTTGCGATCAACCCAACACATCATGGCGACGACAATCCGATGTTATATATTGCAGTTAGATGCTTCAGTTCTGTTTCAATTGCAATAATTAATAAATATGATTGTTCTAGAAATTTATTTCTCCTCGTTTTTGTGCGACAGTTGTCAACAGATTAGTTCGTTTATATGTCATCCGCTTTAGAACAAATCTCGTATAAAACGGGGCTTAATTTATAAATAGAATCTTCAAATTATTTTATTATTTAAGAAGAAAGAGTGAGCAAACATTTCCGTCTTTATACAATCTACCCACAGTTTCCGTTTTAATCCTATTGCACAGATTTTTTATAACATCTCTACTTAATTCACTACCATTTTCCTGTTGTATTATGATAAAATGAAACTGATAAATTTTTTAAATTAAAACGTAAAACTGCAATGAGACTTTGTTTATTATCATTATTATCGCCAATTAATTTTGTGATAATAAACATATTTTTTAAAAACTATATTTTTAGTAGATTTATGGGAAAATTGCTATAAACTATTTATTAATTTATTTATCTACTTTAATGTATCTAATTGATACATATGGCGGACTTATTGCTACGAAAGCAATCTCTTACAGCCAACCACAACACCAGTCTAGCCCCGTTCGACGAACGGTCGGGAATCGAACCCGGGTCGCCGCGGTGCGCCTCATCGTTAAAGGCCGTGTGCCTTGTGATCAACCCAACACGCCACGGCGACGACAAGCTGCAACTAGCTTTAGCTGCAACTATCACTAGCTATAAACGAAGAGAGTAAAAGGGCATATTATTAACAAGCAAGTCGCACAGCTGACGCGCGCTCGTTAACTTTATGACGAATGTACGTATATCTTACTTACGTAAGGACGTACAAATAAGCAGGTAGCAAAGTTCAGGTTTGATCATACAAGTTACCTATTCCTGTATAAACCCAGACAATTTTTTATATATATAAAATTATAGATTGAAGTTACCTTAATTTATGTTTTGCCTAGACTTTCAGAATATACATGTAATTAAATTAATTTTTAGATAAAACCACGTATATTATACGCACATATATTATCACTGTATATTATAAATTTTGTTATTATTTGAAAATTCGTCAGGAAACACAACCTTTTTGTTGCCCCGAACGTAAAAGAATCCATCACTTCGTCAAAGTCCCTTTAACTCTTCTTTCAATAACTAAAGAAGCAAAAACGAGTAACGATAACTTCTGCCCTCAAGGGTCTACTCGCATTACTTCACAGCCCATTTATTGCCATGTCCCTTTTATATCCATTAATTTTTAGAAAATTATCATTTATGTACATAAGTAACTAGCTAAAACCCTAAACATGTCATTGTTATTGAACTAATGATATATGGGTAAATTATTTATTAATAGTAAATATACGTGAGTTTTACACGTTTATATCTAAAATATCAAAACCGAAACTGGATAAGAATGCCAGCCCTTTCATCACTATTTACAAAGACGTTTCACAAAGATATTTCCTAATATTCATATTTCAAATATCTATCCGAGCCAACCGCACACAAATGAGTTCGGATTATGCAGCAAGCCGGGTACAGATTTGCTTGTTTTGTTTATAGGACAAACGTCAAATCAGTTTAATCCTTTGTAAGGACGGTCGCATAATTTCATTTAAGGGAATAAATTTGGCATGAAATTTGAGGTATTTCCAAATTAGGAACGGGATTGAAATTTTCTTTAAAGGTAACCAAATAATTGAACAAGTATTAGTAGTTTTCAGTAGATATTAAAGATATCATCGATATGGTTTTAGCTATTTAGGACGAGAATCTCGTACATACTTATACATTTAAGGGTACCAAATATTTCAATTGAGATATTTACAAATGTTAATATTACTTTTTTACACTACTGCCTAGTAAATATTATAAGACGGAATAATATTGCCAAATCCTCAAAAACTATAGGAGCAAACGTAATCGCTGATACTTTCCTGTAATCTTCTAGATAGTTTCTACCAGAACGAACATTTCAGCGTTTTATGAACGTAAATATATTCATATACCGGCACGTATACACACATACATACATATATAGATAAGAGCACGTAGTTTACCTACCTATTACTTCGTTATTTACTTGCTTATATCAAAATAAATGAAACGAGTCCAAATTCGATTAATTTACTCTTCATCAGACAAAAGTTCCTATTAGCAGCTCTCGTCTTCATGGGCGTACCCTGACTTTGTTAATTGGCAGATTCCTTTTGATATCGTGTACCTTGAAAGCAAAACTCTAATCAATTATTTATGATATTTATTTATATTTTTTTTTCAATTTAAAACATATAAATATCATGGATATATTCTAACGTCATATTCTAACAAAGATTTTAGGGGACCGTACTGGAAGTATAGTCTTTCACATTCTTTCAAACTAAAGTAATCCTACGAGTCTTTCAAACTAAAGTAATCCTGCGAGTTGTTTGAGAAATACCGGAAATGTGATGTAAAATAAATCAAGAAAAAGACAATCAAATTGAAAACCTCCTCCTTTCTAGCATTTGATTAAAGTTATTAAATTAACTTTGTTTCAATTAACTTAGATCATTACTTTTAAGGAAAAATATTTATAGGGACCAAATTTACCTACATTCCGGCACGCAATTAGTCAGTTATTTAAATGATACTTTGCTAAGAACAAGGTTACTCTAAAATAGGTATTATGTTAATAATTCATTCTAATTTTTTTATTAAATACATTTTTAGATATTTTAATTAAACCTCGTATATTTATCATGAGATGATTTTTCTGTTCGTTTATTTCTAGCTACGCCTGTAACCTCGTTCGCGTGTGTACTTACAGAAAATATTATTAGATTAGCTTTAAGACTAATACGTGTAGCGCTATCTGTTAAAGTAATTGTGGAAGTAAACTATTTTAAATATGTACATTTTATATTGAGAAGACACGTTACCATATCTCCTTCAATCGTTTTAAACAATATCGTATATTTAACCCACAAGTTCACCAGTAAAATGTTCATAAAATATTTTTTAAGGTTATTGTGTGACACGAAAAATAAACGGGCACTCCAAGAAACGGATATATATTCCAAAATCAATATTTTGAGTTCTTTACTTGTACTATGTTCCTCTAAATATATTTTTCCTAAACGACTTCAAGGTACGGACACGCCAAATCTACAGTATTATTATACGCATAAACAAAAAAGTTCCTAACAATCAAACTTAGACAACGTAGTACTAAATCTACCAAAGTAATTAGAATATAAGTAAATGTTTAAGTTTAAAAAAATGGGGAAAACAAAGTACGTCTATAAATAATGCATACAACATCGAACAAATTTACGTTCAATACATTGTTACACGACCAAAAATATTGTCCGCCTTTATGTGCTTGTCTGCTCAAGAACCTATCCTGCACGCATCACGCTACACTTCACTTCTAACCACGCCCATTTCGCTAACATATTTCAGGTTTAAAAATTTCATTGCGCGGTTTAAAATATACATAGCGTTATTTATTAATGTACATATCTACACTATATCTTTATATAAATACTACGCGTCTGATAGCTGGGCACTTCTACGTTGTTACTGCAGTAATGCAATATAAATTTATTTTTGAAAATAATGAATTCCCAACCTTCTGAGGGAGTAAATCAATTGAAATGAAAAAAAAATAAGTGTTTCTTTAAGTCAAGACCCCCTACTTCAAGTTTTCTGAAAAATTTTATCTGAATTGGGCTAGTAATTTTTGAGGGATGAATATTCAAATAGCCAAACAGATAAAGATTCCAAAGAAACATATTTAGATTCTATTTTTATTACATCCTACATGATAATTTTTTTTAAATATCTTCTAAATACAGACAGCCAAATTTTGCAATTTTGTTACAAGTATAGATAAGGTTTTTGTTATAGATATTAGCTATTACTTGGTAAATTTAATAATGTAAGTACAAATCGGCATCGCACCAATTACTCCCTTTTTCTACTGTTATACAACAACAATTGTCTTTTTAGATTACAAACTACAAATCATTTCTTCAAATGTATCAATCAACAAACATCAAATGTATTTCTACAGCATCACGGAAAAATGGAAATTTAAAATCAGTATTTTGACTTAGTATGTATCCTTGAGGGTTTAATAATGGTAGTCATATAACAAATTTTAGTAAAATCAGAACAATTTTGTTACGTGAGTGTTAGGTTCCACTGAAATGATGCTATTATTAAATATAATTCTGTAGAGAAAAAAACATTCATGCGTTTCTAAAAGTGTCACTAAATATTGTTTCTGTGTTTCCTTATGTGCTATAAATGTAGTTTTTCCTTCGTTTTTATCCTACTATGACTTTCAACTTAAAACTTTATTATTTCCAGTTCAGTTTAATTAAATTTTTAAAATCAATGCGTGCTCAGTAGTTATACTTTAATAACTTACTTTCAAATATACAAAAAATAAGCTTTATAACTTTCATGCTCACTTTTCAGTGAAGTGTACCGAAAATATTATTCTGCCTCCTAGTGATTTTCTTAATTTTGTGCAACGCGATAATAAACTTGTCCTATTTATAACAAAAACGAATATTCCTTAACGAAAATATTAAGTGAAATCATCCATTATACTTATTACATTATAACAAAGCACATCTATCTAAATAAAAACGTTACCTCTAAATGTAAAAGTAAAGGAACATGAGACCCAGATAATGAAGGGTCACGCTTCCACATATAGGAAAAGTTTCCTCACTTCCTGTGTGTATTTTTTCAAAGTCCCTTAGATAATTGAATTACCGGGGGCAATTCCGGTTCAATTTCCTGTTAATGGATTATGCTTGTGGACAAGTTATTTTCGAAGCTTATTTCTTTGCCTGTCAAGTGGCGCATGATTTTTTTTAACGTTAATTTTTTTTCATCAGCATAAATTTGAAATATTCCTCGGTTTTTTATTCCACTTAACGTTCTTTTAATGGAATGTGCATATAGAGTATTTAGGCTTAGCGTGATAAATATTCAATTGCGTTGACAGGTCCCCCATCGACAAACATAAAATTATTAGTACTATAAACTCTTATATGTACATATAAATTTTCGTTATTACGTAAAATTTCGACATAACAAACTATTTTTTTCCAAATGATGACCGAAAATAAACATAATAACCGTGTTTGTACGTACGTCATGATAATAATTACCACTAAGGTAACATTAAAAGTTCACAGTAAAGGTCAAGCAGCTGGACTTGGTTTAGATACAAATAAAAATGAAATACAGTTAAATATATAATAAGTAACTAGTGTAAGAATATTATATTTTAAATGTTATATTTATAATAAAATCTGGATCTGACTTATTCAGATCCATTTGGTTGTGTTACCTCTTAACTCGTATTAGCATACGAACTTTGCTGATTTTTTAAAAATATTTTAATGTAGATTTTTTTTATTAAAAACAAAATCCACTCTTATTTTTGAAAATATAAGGTGATTCTAAATTGTACCACTGTGTCTATATAAAAATTCATTTTATTATTTTTATTATTTATTTTTTAGAAATAATATAGAAAAGATCAGTTTTAATTAGAATACTCGTAACTTTATACGAAATTTGCACTTACCATTATAATGCACTTGCAAAATTGCAATCTAGTTTGACTTTTGTATGTCTCAAATGCATATCTTCAACGCTCACCGTTATCACCAGATATAAGGAGAGTTTCAAAATGCAGCATATTTTTGCATCCGATTCCGAAGTGTATAGACATCTTCTCTTCTCATTTCATCATTTTTATTGGCGACAGCTCCCTATATTAGGTATAATTTCCTTCAAAAAAGTAGAAGTCTCTTGCGTGATACATTAATAAGCATGAATATGCTGTGTTTTTGTTTATTTCTCACAAGTGCTGCTTCAGTATATTCGTTTAAAACAGAGGAATCTGAGTTATTATCAGGGAACCAATCACGTTTTGTCCCACGTGAAGATTTAGCTTCACCTGTACCCCTACGTTTACGCCTACCTCGTCTACTTCTAAGCCGTACGCTAAGATTGATCTTAATGAAGAATATTTGTGCAAGTTGGAACGTCTTCAAAATTTATGCATCCGGTATATCTTCGGCCTCAGAAACTATTATCACATTTCTGAATACAGGTCACTTCTTAAATGGCGGAAGATCTGTGATCGACGCCAACTTTACATACTTACACTTCTTTTTAATATATTAAAAAATCCTCATAGCCCAAATTATCTTAGTGGCAAATTTAAAGATTCGTCTGCTCACGGCCTCGGGCTACGATCTCTACCACTTATGAAAAATCCTTCTTCCTTACTTCACTCACCTTACTTATTCCTAAACATACCTCTACCACTTATGAAAAATCCTTCACTGTCCAAGCAGCAAAAATTTGGAATCACCTGGATTAGGAAAATCACGTCTCTAAATATTTTCAAAGATAGAGTAAAAAAGTCCTGCATCTCCTGAAACCTTTCTCTTTGTGTCCTTGCCCTTTCCTGTCTTTCCCGTCCCAAATCAAGTGAATATTTTGTTTTCTTTTTTAATTTACTTTTGTATTTTTTTTTGTCTAATGTGCTATGAAGAATTTTCATTGTAAAATCTCTTACAGTCTACCAACTAAATTTCAATACAAATTTTTATGGTTGACTGGAAGAGATTGCTCATGTAGCAATAAGTCCACCCTATGTACTATACACAAAAGTTTATAATAAATAAATAAGATTATTCATATATCCATCGTCGTTATCTTCTGATATCTAGTAAATATTTTGTTGAGCGTGTTGAACAAATATTTATTTTGTGTCTAGATTTTCATTTTCTTCTGAAATAGCTGAAGCTATCCCTGAAAGTGGAATAACATATTATTTATTTAAAAAATATATTAATACCACAACTGATATGCAATAATTCATATAAAAAATATTTATCGCATAATACTGTAAAAATTATATAAGTTAAAAAGGCTTACGCGTGCCATACGGCATTAGCGATATATATTCCTGCATATAATAAACAAAACAAAAAATAACACAATTGTTTTACTTTTACCGTTCTTTAGTGTTATTTTATTAAAATAAACATAAAAACGACACCTTTTGATACTAGTTATCAACGTTACGTACAATTATTTGAAAACGGAATCCATTTTTTTCAACTTTTTTTGAGCACTCGCATTTGACACGATTTTGTACGAAAATGTGACACTGTGATTGAATGCAGTAACGAACTCAAAATAATCCGATCAAGTGAAATGATTTGACATATCGAAATTCCACCAACGGCAACAGTTTCGTAGAAAAGCACGAGAATTTAAAGATCTGCACTGTAATGCCAAACGGCATCGCTGTCGGCATCACTGTTAATTGATGCCGATTTTTCAGTAACATTTTATGTAAAAATAAATTCTTAAATAGCTTTGGTTTTTCCGGCTAATAAATAGCAATAAATAAATGATTCATTATTACTTAACGAACTTGATAAACGAGAAAATCTGTTTAAATATAGACGGGACTTTTTAATTCAAATAAATAATGGCTATTAAAATAATTCTCTTTTTTTTCTAATTTATTTTGTTTTAACTACACTTCGAATAATTTAATTTTCAGAAAGTGAAACAGTAGTAAAACTGAGATACAATAGCGCGTTCTTATAATTTATTGGGCAATTTAAAATAACATTTTGACAGCAAAGTACATTTTCATATAAATCTAAAACCGGGTGAAGAAAATTTGGCATCGTTGGATACTTAGGAATTGAAAAACAAAACTTGGGTTGAAAAGAAATAAAGAGCAATTACGCGGGCCGTTTTTCCACTCCAGCTTTTTGGGTCCGGTATAACCATTGGAAATCGCATACTATGACGCTGCTCTAAATTTGCTTTTATTTTTTTCTATTTTGTGTTGTTTCCTTGTGTTCATAGTAATAATACTTATGAATATACGGATATGTGATGAAGTACGTGGTGTGATTGTGGATCTCAGTTTATGTTGAAGTTCTTAATTATTTTTGTTACACGTTTAATTTTACAATCATACTTAAGCATTAGAAATTTAATTTGGATTTTTTAATTAAATTTATCGTTAATTTTATATTATAGCTATTTGTGTATATCTAAGGATATGAAATCGTTGATGGTAGCCCTTACAAAAAGTTCATGAAACGATATATGATTATGAAAATAATTTCGAGTAACCTTGCTATAGACAATTTTTGAAGTAGTTATCCCCAAAGCTTTTTATAACATAAATGTAAAAGTATGTAACATTTATTAAAAATATTGTTACTATACAGGTTACTTGTCAAATCTAGCATATAAACTAGAGAGATTCAGTTTATACTTAATATCTGAGGTTATTTAGATATTACATTGTGTTTTTATGCGAGTACAATATAATATTTCATCAAATACTTATCATGTAAAAAAGAACCGAATCTAGTGAACCAAAAAATAATAAGGTCTTATGTAAAGCCAAGTCTGTAGTATTCTTAACAGCTCTAAAACTTTTATTGAATAATCTTTGGAAATCTCTGTGTCTTCTATTAAAGAACATCTTATGAATTGACAGAAGTGAGCGCTGTCAAAAAATAATCCTTTTAGTGTCTTTTGTAGTAAATAAATTAGACACTCGAAAAAATAATAATGCCAAGTTTAGAGGTTCCACTACAGTCATATATTTCTTGCACGTAAATTACTTTCACGCATGTTCCCATATACTTCTTTACATTTTTATACCTCACCTGATCATATTTTAGATATATTTATAACTGATCTACCTAAAATATAGGAACCTTGAATTGAGAGGTTCAAGGTTCCTATATTTTATATAGATCTTTTATACATCCAAGATAGAGAAATATAAATTTTGAAATTTCACCATTCTGATATTCTTTTTACGCGTAACATCCTTGTGCATGCTTATCTATACACATCATTTTTATACTTTATCTTACCATATTTCAGAAAATTTAGAGGTTACGCTAATCTGATATATATATTTTCACACGCAACTTATCTTTATGCATGATCTCGTATGCACTTCATAATTTCTACGACTTACTTTATCATACTTTCAATACATTTTTAAATAGTGCATTCGAAAGCTTACATGATGCCATTTTAACTAAAAGATGTATATGAGAATACTTTTGCGTATTCTCATATACATCTTTTAGTTATGTACATGTCTTATCTTACCATAGTTTAGATATATTTTTAACATATTTCTTTGGTAATCATAACTTTTATCCCTACTCATTTCATACTGTCGATTAGCTTCATTTTTAATAATCCTATTAACTTTGCATATATAAAGTAAAGTTATAACCCAGAGGTAGAGCCGAATAACAATTTAGCAAAATAAAGAAAGACATGAAAACGCATATACGTTTGTATGTGCTTACATATATTTATATTAAAATACGGATGTTCTTCTTGATATTAGCTTATATGTTTTAAGGGGCCCATAAGCACGAGTCGGAACGTATTGTTATTAATAGTTGAATGGTGGTTGAGGATACAAAACACTAACAGTATAGCTTGCACTGGATTGATTTTCTATGAGCTAAATTGAACTTGCGGTCCAGATCTCAACCTAACCATTTTTATTACGCGACTGCGGTGCGGCAAAGGAAGGGTAATGAATTAAACAGTCCGTACATGTATTTATATATGGATCAATTGTACATATTATAGATTCTTGTATCACTTTTTCATAAAACTAAAAAAATTGCCAAGTTTCGCACAAATAACGAAAATACAAAGTTCTATGTGCACAAGCCTTCGAACTATATCTATGAAAATTACCTACCAAAAAGGATTAAATGAAAACGAAGCTATAAAAAGCTAAAACTCGATGTAGTCAACGTCAAAAAAAGTGACAAGTTTGGAAAAAATAATCAAATTTGGACTGAAAAGTAATCGTCACTGAATTGTGAAACCGGAGGCGGGGTACAGTTTTGATATGTCGATATTTTTTTCCAGTAGAATATGTGTCCAAATTGAGCGCCTTCTACGGCTTCACAATTCAATGACGATTAGTTTTCAGTGAAATCGTGACTACCTAACTTGTTTTTCTACTTTCCACCTTTTTTGACGTAGCCCGGTTTATTTTTTGAAGCTTTGTTTTATTTATAAATATCACACTAATTTATAATTATGAACCTTTACTTTACATACAGCTAAAATTTAAAATAAACTAGACTCTCATATTTGGAATAAATACAAACAGAACTGTATAAAAGTCGTGTAAAGAAAGAATTTTGAATTTTGATTCCGTTCCTCACTTTTACTTCTATAGTCCTGTCTTTTCTATATTCAAATTAATGTACTTGAAAACTTCCCATTTTTTATCAGCAAATATATGACTATAAATAATTATTTAGTTTGATTTTAATATATCCACAATATATTAAACTCAAACTAAGCATAATAAATTTCAATCATTACTGCATCATGTGATTAGAAGTATTGGAAAGCACTTACGGAATCCTTTAATTAATTGTAGAGCATGTGTTAGGGAACCCAATTTGTTAAGTACAAATTTTAGTTTTCTTAAAAAATATTTCCTTGCATTTTGATGCTGACCTTTGGCCAATTTGATTAGTTTACAATCAGTTTATATTGTTTGTCAGGTACTTAACACTTCATCCAAAAATTTTGATTAAATATATATTATTTATGTATTAAATGATAATGATTTAGAGAATTATTGAGATATTGTAATAATCGAAAACGCGATGTTCCTGGTCAACGACCGACCCCAATCTTAACCATTTTAGTTAATCCCAAATGATATTAAAAACTCAAAATTCAATTTATTTCCTCGCTTACACGCCGCCATATTTCCATGAAATTTATGCGTGTATAGCCTAGAATATGAGGAGAAACAAATGGTTTTTTGAATTTATTTTCGGTATATAAACAATTTAATACATAGCTGCAAGAGGTCAATATATGGCGGAACCTGTATATTAAATCGACCAACAGCGTATGTCGAGAATCCAAAACCGGTATGCAAATCGAGCTATCTAACGAAAAATTTCTGCAGGTGAAGCTGCTGGAAAAACTAGTACAAATATATGTAAATATTACGTAGTATGAGTTGTTATCACACCAGCGAGACGCAAATCAATTTCTTGTATAAACATTTTATCACTTTTGTCACGTGCATCAATAGGGAAATGGAATATTTATTATGAAGTCAGGGAAAATAATACAGCAGGGTTAAATATATTAATTAATATACAGATTGTTTCCATTTGAGATTTATTTATTTCAATGGAAAATAACACGGATTCCTAAATTTATTAAAACTAATTGTAATCAAATATTCTTCGAAATATTTTCATTATAATGTAATACATTTCAATTAACTCTCGACGTTATTGTCTGAAATTAAATCGTGACGTCTTTATACATTTATTGATATTATGATACATAAATTTAAAATCAAAATAATTAATACCTTTAAAATATTTATTTATTTACGGTAATATGGGTACCGCAGTAAAACCGTCACGAAACGATCACAGAAATTTTATTTCCAGAGGTTAAAACCGATTAATTAAAAAAATAACATGGGAACATAAAAAAACGCTTTGTGCCATAAATGAAAAAAATGTATAAAGAAAACAAAATGGACCTTTCTAAATTGTTCAAATTGATAGTTATATTCTGAACTTTGGTCTTGTGTTCTACAGATTTACGTGTACGTAGCGTCCAAACTTTCTTGCTCTGTCAATACAAAAGAGACATATTTAATGTTAATATTGACATCTGAGTGAACGAAATTAAGTCTAACTTATATTTTTATAAGTGAATATATAGTTTAAGCGCAATATAAAAAAAACAATTATACATATATATATATATATATATATATATATATATATATATATATGTAACAAAAAAAACGGGCACTTATAGGAATAAATCATATCAGAGTTATTTTATTATTATTTGATGCATTTTATATGGCGATATGATGAGAATATTGTTATCTATTATTGAGATATCGTTTTTACCTACTTCATTCATTAAAAATGCGAATAAATAAAAAAAAACGTTGTAAAGTCCACAGACGAGCGTTTTCATACTAGTACATTAAAAATAGCTAGTTTATTTTTGAATATTTTTTATAAATTTAACGTAAAATTTGAAAATTTAGTAACAAGTATGGCCTCCTCTATCTAAAGTCAATGCGCTTAATCTGCTAGGCATGCTTTCGATGACGGTTTTTATCATTTCCTGAGGAATACGTTTCCATTCAGCGACGATCACAATTTTAAGGGCCTGAATATTTTCTGGAGCTGGTTTTACGACTCTGACGCATCGTTTGAGATTATCCCATACGTGTTCTATCGGATTGAGGTCGGGACTTCTAGCTGGCCAGTCTAACCGACGAATTACGGCCTCCTACATATACGCATCAACGTCTCTAGAGCGGTGGGCGCGAGAGTTGTCGTCCATAAAAATGGACTCGCCTCCAACTGATGTTAATGCGGGTTGGGCATGAGGAATAAGAACCTCTGTTCTGTACCTTTGCATATTAGGTATGCTATTTTAAATAAAAACTAACTCGGTACGGTCATCTGAGTTAATACCAGCCCAAAACATTACGGAGCCTCCACGGTAAAGGGTGATTCCCTCAAAACACACTTCTGTGAAGGGTTCTCCAGGTCTTTGTAAGACTCGCCGACGTCGATTCTCACCACTAATCGATATACGAGCTTCATGGGAGAATAAAACAGTAGTCCAGTCTTGTTGAGTCCATGGCAAAAAATTTTAAGCGAATCTCAATCTGGCAACTCGATGCACACGGAGTAATGTAGGGCCCCGAGCTGGATGATAGCTATGTATATTGACGGCCTGAAGTCTCCTTCTGACTGTCCATAGGCTTACTCTTGTACCTCTGACGCCCTCGAGGTTCTGTTTGAGATCTACGTACGTAACTTGACGATTTCGTAGAGCTTGACTGACTATGAATCGGTTGTCCCGTGGCTCAGTGCACCGTTTTCTTCCAGAACCGGGCCTTCTACTGACGGAATCCGTATCTTGGTATCGTTGTCAGGTCCTTTACACATAACATTGGCTACAGCCTTCTTCAAGCAGCGCCATAATTTTACTAGCTTTTATCGTTTTTTCAACCATGAGAACAGCAAATAGAAGTGAACTAATGCAGCAAGCAGTAGAAATTTGATTAAAATTCATTCGTTAAAATAAAAAACGTAACAAATGAAAAAGAACTTAATAAGAATTGGATTTCATTCACCGCCAAAAAATACGTTTGTCAGTGAAAGAGAATTTTCATTCAAAAAGAAAAAAATTCAAATTTAGAACATTCGTTTTTATATGCTAGAATACACTATACTTGCCAGTAACAATTAAAAATAATACAACCTCTTAATAAATAATATTTTGTTAATAATATGATAAAATCAAAACCGCCCGTTTTTATGCAAGAGTGTATATATATATATATATATATATATATGTATATATATATATACATATATATGTATATATATATATATATATATATACGTATGTACACATACACATGCATTTGTGATAAAAAATATAAGCAGCCGCCTGCTTATCAAAGGATGTCGTAAATCCAAGGATACTAAACAATACATGCATTTTTCACGCGTATAAAATATGCTGAAACTACCTTCAAAGCTAATGATTATTTACTACCGAAACAACGAGAAATAAATAAAAGCAATATATAAAATTTACAAGCCTTTACGTTTTACATTTAGAAAAGTAGCCTTCCAACCGAATTAAAAAATAATTATTTCTGGACTGTCGTTCAAGGAATCCTAAATCAAAAGCCTGATATATTTACGAAGTAAAATATATTTGCCTAATTAATAAATACTTATGTACTTTAGCTGAAATTAGTGTCATCAAATAAACAAGCGGGATGACGCAATTGGGTACGACATCAATGGCTATATTAATGTGAATCACACATAACACTTGTTGTTAGGCTTAAATATATGTTGTCAGCAACAAGGTAACTGCAAATATAAGTAAAAGTAGATTTAAATATCAATAAAAGTATTAGAGTGTATATGGTCTGCAGAATACGATGCTTCTTCCTACCCACAAGTCTAAGAGTAACATAGGCGATCAAATATTAGAGCATGTTAAAATCGTTTCCCTGTTCAAAGAAACTGTTTTTTTTTTAATTTCCAGCCATAATTTTCGTCGTCATAATGAATGACAAAAATGCAACTATTAAACTGTTTATATTGGTAAGAAATGTAACCATACAGAAAAACTGATAAATGAAAGTAAAACGAGCGCAAGATAGTTCTATGCAATCTCAGTTACATGTAAAAGGGAAACCCTGTATGAGTGCATATTTATATTAAACAATTTACAAATAATTATTTATTTTTCACCACTTATCTCGTAAATCAGAGACAGATGTAAAAATTAAATTATTCCCAAAATATGATCTAGACGATTTTAAAGGTTTTTGTCCACTTTATGATGGATATGCCCATCGTTCTCCCTATGCTAATTAGTATTTGCTCTCATCAACTATCTTAATTATTATCAGAAAAAATACATAAACAATTTCGCCGTTGTTTTTGTCAATTTTAACTTAATTCTTACTATAGAGAAAACTTACACTTTATTTTAAGAAATAAACAGTAGAGTTTTGTTGCATATATTTATTTTTGTGAACTATAAAGCAAATCATATTTGCTAAATTAAACCTATACATGTCATTATCAAATTTAATTCATTAAAGCATTAAACACCTCCCCTCCAAATGACTAATAAAACTAAATATTAAATATTGACTTAAATAATTATATACTGCTCATATACTGAAAACGGATTTATTTACTTACATCTTTTCCAAGTTTGGCAGTCAATTCACATAATTTAGATGTTAAATAAATAGTCTGACTTATACGCATCTTAACATTTTACCCGTGATCGATGATTCTTCACAGCCCTGCCATTGCTATTAAAATAAGGGTGGAATCGGTTTTTCCGACAACTAAACTAAATACATTTATATTAATATTACGGAATACCACTAGTATATTAAATATTTATTAATTTATACCTTTTCGCCTTTATGTTTGACACCCCTGAGAGATAAATCTCTTCATTGCACTGACATTGCTTTTAAAAAAAGAGCTGAATCGAGTGATATGACTAGCCTGTCTACAGAAAATAATTATTATGAAACAAATATCAAGTTCACAAAACAGCCAGTGTTAGTATTGGGAAACTGAAACACCGTAAATGTATGTGGGGTGAGACTTCCGTTTTAATTAGTTGTGAAACATTCGACAGGTAATGGCACCTAACACAATTAATTCTATTCAATCCTGATCCAAGTAGACGCTTGTAAGTTATAAGTGGAAATTTATTGAATAACTGAAATGGTTCTACGAGGTAAACCTGAATTTCTATTAGCATTGCGTAAAACAAATTATACTAATGTTATATACAAATTACACTAATGTCATATACTAATGTTATATAATGCTTAGTGACAGATAGCTAAATACTAAAATCTTATTCCTTTGTATAGCAGCATTTAACGTAACATGGTGTAGCATCTTCGTTTCCGAAATATGTGTTTGTGCATACACACACACGCACGCACGCATATACACACACCCACACAAACGCGCACACGCACGCATGTACGCACACTCGCACGTATGCAAGCACGCACGTACGCAGTCACGTACGCACGCACGCACGCAGGCCCGCACGCACTCACGCACACACACACACACGAATGTTTGCACGCAAGCTCGCTCGCACGCACGCGTGCACTATTGCGTCAATATAAAATAATTTATATATTAATTGAAGAAGAGGAAATGAGAATTTTGGTACTTTTTTACATTTAAAATGAATGTATAACTATGGAATAAATCCGCAAAATTTTGCCCCTTTTTGCTATTTTGGCAAGGAAAGCTGATTTCCGTGAAATAAATATATGAAAGCAAAAAAAATAATCAAAGTGATTTATAGACGATGGTTTAATTTATTTTCTACATCAAAGTCATTATAATACATATTTCCAGAATTTGGAGCATACTTGGCAAAAATTACGGTTTTTTATAAAAAATGTAAACACTCCCTTAACATAAAAGTGGAGCATACATTATAATAAAAAAATGACACAATCTTCCAAAAACACGGAAAAGATGCGGGAAATAAAAACTAGTAAAGCCAAACGAAACAATTAAACCTTTCGAAAATGAAACAAATTTGGCCTTATTTCTACATAAATTATATTATTTGTATATAGCCGCCCAACAATAATAAAGGATTGCTTTGGACCTAAAAGACAATTCTATAAGATAGTTTCAGAAGTGAGGAACTAACTCTTTAGGGAGGATCGACAATATTTTACAATGTCCAAAGGCGGCATGTAACATGAACCATGCTCTCTTGTAAGTGTCCCCAGATCGGAAAGAAGTCAATATTACAATAAAGTCAACATTATAATAAGAAGCATTGCAGTATAGTGAGAATCAAAAGGTGAAAGAAGTTATAGATGACAAAATATTGTCCGTGTCAGACGATGACGAATCTAATCATGTATTTTAAAGTTCAAACTTAATAACATCAGCTGGACATTTCACAGGAATATGTTTTAACATAGAGTTTTATTAATTAAAAAATTATCATTTTTATTTTTCATGTCAAATGCCCCATTTGCGTTTTTATAAAATTTACCCGCATATGCAAGTACAGCATTGAATAAAGTGTACAATTTCAAACTTAATAACATCAGCTGGACATTTCACAGGAATATGTTTAACCATAGAGTTTTATTAATTAAAAAATTATCATTGTTATTTTTCATGTCAAATGCCCCATTTGCGTTTTTATAAAATTTACCCGCATATGCAAGTACAGCATTGAATAAAGTGTACAATTTAATGTCGACTTAATTTTATATATTTTGTTAATTCTAAGTTTAGAAAAAATAAAAGGTTTTTCGGATTCACGCATGCAATGTCTTTGGAAGATTGACTGGAAGATAGATAACTAATAATTATAGTATCGTAAAATAACATAAAAGTGTAAATGACACATCTTCATTTTTAATTTTAGTTTATAAACTACTCAATAATAGTGGATAAAAGAGGTGATAGGAAAATGTTAGTTCAAACACCAACATTAAAATTACCAGTTACGTTTTAAATCATCACCATTTACTTTTCTTATTTCAAAGCTATCTGTGAAAAACCGTGGACCAGTTTTTAAATATATTTACATTTTATTTAGAATGATATTTATGGCCACAAATTAAAACATATGTTAGACAAAATTTAAAGTTTTCGTAAATTTTAATATTTTCTCTGATTGTAAACGGAATTTAACTATTAACGCTTTATCTATAGCATATAATATCATAAATGCATAATTATTATTTTTTCATAAAAATTTCAATGAAAATGTAATGCTTTCAAGTCATACTATAAAAAATTAGGATATAACTCAGTAACTCTAAAAAAGAGTATACTCTAAGTAAATAGTTTCTATTGTTTGGCTTAATGAAAATCTCAATGTTCGTATATAAGGCTTTTGTTAAACAGTCTTTTGTCTGTTTCCCAGCTGAATTTAACATTAATATTAAAAATGTTCGTTAATTTAATTAATTATTCCATAAATAATTTTACTGCTGAGCATGTTTTCTTGTCATGTACTTAAAGCAGGCAAGTGTTTTAGTATTATATTTCTTTATTTTTTCGAAATTTATGTGATTTCTCGGTCAATATTTTTTTAATTAAATTTTTTAATTATTTTAAATAACAGGGATGTTGCTACCATTCACCACATTTTTTTGTATTATAGCATTTTTTGTATTTATTTTGTATTGTAGAAATATACATTGTTACAATTGCGGTTGAGACTAACGACGGGCTTAATATATATCTTAGCTTACTATATTTTACTTACTTGCTTATCTGCCGCCAATTGTTTTTAAATTTACATTAAAAAAGAACTTATCAAATAAAAATCTAATAATAAAAACCTGCCAGGTTATTTCAAGAGCGACGAAGGAATATTAAGTATATTTTTTTTAGAAAATTGTTTCTGGATATTAGCGGAAAAAAATTGCTCCAGAGAAAGAAATTAATATAGTCACAGTGGTAATATTTTTTTTTTATTTTGAATTTACTTTCGAAAATATAAAAAATCTTACCACTCTGACTTTGAATTTTTTTAAAGTATCGTAATAAATTGAACTGACATCTGATTACGGGTAGAATAATAAATCATTTAAATAACTGCAATATATTTCGGTACGGGACCATACAAAAATATTGCCTTTAATTATTTACTCCAAACTTCTGTGTTAAACTTCACGTCATTTTTAAAATTACAATCGTCATCCTGAGCGGAACCGTAACATATTTTTCCAAAGCAAATTCCTATCGTGGATTTTATTGGAATATCCAATCTAAATTCTAATTTCCACAAATTACATTAGTACGGCGCGTCAGTAGTACTTGATCTGCAACCTGTCTATCTTCTACTTCTGTATTACTTTAACCTTAAGATAATTTTACCTCCACATTACGTGGCAAGTCGTGAATCGTGGTTAACTTTCCTGATTAAGAGAGTGGAAAATTTAGGCGCAAACTCTAGAAGTTGTAAGCTTTAATTTAACATTGTTTAATGTCGTGTGTAGGGATCAGATAAATAAACGGTTTTGTAGTCGCTTCGAGTTTAATTTGTCATTCCTTTCTAACCAGGGGTCGTGTAAAATGTGATAGTTGATGTAGTCTAGGACAAAGAAATAACAGAAAAAAATTTAAATATCTTATACGGCTATTTTATATTAGACTGTGTTAATGGCAATTTCTTCTTAAACTGGTTGCAGATAAACAGTTAAAACTTGACTGAATGCACATGTATTTATATAAATGAATGATATTGTTAATATGCATGGTTGAGACATTAATTTATTTTTAAAATGAAAGTAGATTGACAATTATTCATGGCTAAATCTTTATCATAAAACGATTTAAATAATTTAGGTACACGTTTTTTAATAACTTCAACTTAGACAAAGAAAATAACAGTAACATAATATAGTGAAATAACAACTTTTCTTTTTCTAAGCAGCAATTTTTTTTAAATTATGACGTATATATTAATTTCCTTTGCTGTCTTTTATCACGAAATCATTATAAACTCTCACAAAAATGTTTACAATTTTAGATTGACGCGCGTGGAAGACGCGAAGACGCGTGGTGATTTCAGTTAATACGTGGTAAAATTCTAAAATAATTTCTTTTGTTTTTCTCCTCATACATGTAAAACAGAGCAATTTTTTTTGTCTCACGATCCATCGAGTGTGGTACTTTGGAAAGTACTTTTAAAACGATATTGAGGTACTCTTTACCAGATTTCATTTTTATACTGTGAAATATTAAGCTTAACCTGCAATGGCCCGCTATATATAATTTCAACCAAAAATTTATAAATGCTAGAATTTGATTAGAACTTTGAATTAAATTATTTTGGTTGACTGATATTGACAATATTAATGAATGTAATGCACTATGGAACTCTATTTCGCACTTGTACTAATGCCTACTTGGTCACTTCTGTTATTCAGGGAACTTTTTTTAAGAATTGTTCTGACCAATTAATGAAAAAAGAAGATTCAACTTAAAGCAAGTAAAAAAGTATATTAAAATTTTCCTCGAAGTGTTTCCAAGGAATATCCAGGTTATTAAACATAATTATTCATTTCATTAAGTCGTAACAAACTTATGCACAAATACTGAAATAAATGGATTATTATGTAAATTATGCAGAAATACATCTATTGCGGAGAATATCCGGATCTTTTAATTACGAGGTCACTTGACTACATTTTGCTTGATCAAAGTTCTCAGGCAAAAAGTAATATAAAATATTTCTATATTTGGGTATTATTGACTACCGAAATATAATTGATTTTTCACTAAAATAAGGATATTATTTTAATTTTTTTTTAATCTAAATTGCGTTTATATGCTTCATTATTAAAAACAATTTTTTCTTGAAAAATAAACTTATACAAGCACTGAATTAATTTATGTTTTGGCGAAATAATCTTTTATCGCTCAATATGATAGTAAATAAGATATTTATTATTTCATTTTCAGGGGTATTTGATTTTCAAAGTCGTAAAAATACTTTTTAACTTACAAAAAGTCTACATGTTATGTCTGTACCTACATGAAATATTTATACATGGGTGTGTTACACACGTGAAATATCTAGTCTGGTCATTATACCTAAACTTTATAATTTATTATTAATTTACATTCCAAAGAAATAATATAATGTATTGAAAAGCAAATATTTTCTTAACATGACAATGAAATAATTTTTTTGAATTTAATTTTACTAAAATTCACCATCCATCCAACGAAGATATTATCTCGTCGCACAAATTTAATGCTACTACTCTTGGTAATGCTTCAACACAGCTCTTCTTTAAAGAAATGCATTTTACCTCTCCGTATAATTTGAGAACTATTATAACGGAACCTAAGATCGGATGTTAATAAAAGCCCATTGAAGACATTCCTGCTACACGACATTCTTAAAATTTTCTGGCAAATTCTTTCTGGTATATATTTACTCCTTATTATAATGTTTATTCCTTTCTTCTATAGCTTCCTAAAAGAATTGTAATATCGTTTTTTTCAATTGTTCTCAAAGAAGTTTAAAAGAGAAGAGGTTGTTTATACGGTCTATCATAAAAACTATTTGAGTTCAAGACCCTAAAATTTGTGAATAAAATCTTCATGTTTAAGTAAGAATTATGTTTCAAGTTTTGTACGTAATGCCAGTAGAAGGATGATTTTCTTGTATGAATTTTTTTGTATAAAATACCTTTATGTCTGCGCTATTTTTCGTGTCATTCATTTAATTAATGATTTATATATACACATTAATGATTTAGTTTGATCGAATTAAAAATAAATGAAAGTTACAATATCCTGATAATAAGACGTTATTATAATTTTCAAGATTATTTTCATAACTTAAAAAGGAAATGTTCATCGGAGCCAGACATAATAATTTTATTATTATTTGAAATCGTATGTATTTCAAATACACATTATCTGATTTCACACGTCGCTGCGTATGGTGGCGCTGAATATATTTGTGTGAAATTCCACTTATTGCTGATTATATAACAGAAGAGAAAAAACAGTTTTTCGTATTTTTTCTATAATTAGTTGTAAATAAGTTATAGTATTACATCAGTTTTTTTCATTTATTTTAGTTTTCCCTTTCTATAATTTTTTTAATAAAATTGTTGTTCACATTAAGCAAAAATTTTATAGATATGTTCTCCACAATACCCTGTGGGCAAATTAAATATAATTTTCTTTTTAATTTGCTTTTGATGCAATTTAAGTTTCAAATATTTACAAAAGCAGCTTACAATAGTGAAACTGTATGTAGTGTGTACAAATCAAGAAATACTTGCGCGAAAGTTTCTGCAATTAATATGCATCACTTCACAATTGTAATATTTTGGTCGAATAGCATTACATGTTTTCCACGCCTTTGGATTTTTCTATCTTTTTGCATAAATTTCGAATATTTATTAATTCTTATTGAATACTAGCATCAACTGGCAGTTCGGTTCGTAAGTGGTTCAAAGTAATGTGCGTATTTTAGTGAGTTTATTTTATGATCTAACATTAGACAATATAATTCTAACATTAGACAAAAAAATTAGTTTAAATCCAACCTCGACCGACTAGAACGCCCTCCTCCATTCATTCTTCCGCCCGCTTCTGTGTGTTCCTACAATCTGTTGCTGTCCGATATCGCACATCATTTTGGAATATCGCACATAATTATTAATAACTTCGAAAGTTTTAAAAATATTAAGCATATTAGGTAGGTAAATGTTAACAGAATAAAGCACAAACAAAAATATTATGTTTTGAGGCAAATATTGGTCTGCTCACAGTAGTTTATTTGTTCAATACAGCTTATTATACGTAATAGAATTCTGAATTACTGGGCAAATAGCTGTAGTCTATGGTTTCGCACGCTTGAATTTACAATTAAGGCGGCGAGATTTACATATAGGTTTTGAGTTATGAAGATGTGTGACCAATACATTTAATACATATTTTGCGCCAATATTGACTTGTTTTGTACAACATTTTTATTTCTCAGTAAAAATATCTAGTAATATTCCAGAGAAATCTTTTTAGTCAGATATAATCAAGTTAACTCTGGCGCAAAAATACACATATAATAAATGACAGTATGTTAACGTAGTGGTAGTTGTTCATTTGTTTACAAAAATTGACAAAATTTTTATCACAAATTATGAAAAATATGGTAGTTACTAATATAAAAAAATTAAAATATTATTAATGGCTACGAAAATCTATAAAATATAATTCACATTAATTATTTCTTGAACTTTAATATATTTAATACAATAACATAAAAATTCCACGCGAAATACATCGTTTCACTGGGAATTACTTCGTATATATTGTGAAACTGTTTCATAACATTACCAAAACATACCGAAATTCATTCCATAAATAAGCTAAACAATAAAATGATATATAAGCACTTTGAGACTTGTGAAATGAAAATAGACACACGTTTTTTCGAAACAATATAATTTTAATATAGTTCTATTGAAATCATTTTATTATTTTTAAAGGTATTTTACGTTATGTAAAGTATTTCAGTTATGTTCATAAATTTATAAGGTTAAAATATAATGAGTTTAAAAACTTCCCATTAGATAATTCTGTCATGAGGCTTTAATATAGAATTACAAAAATTTAACAAAATTGCTGGTTTTCAATATCCCCAAAAGAATTTTCGATCAAGTTTGCTTCTTATGTCCACATTTTTACTCTATTGACTGTTTTTACTCCATTGATATAATCCTAGTGTTCAATCTGACAAGATACGGAGATAAAAGCGAGTGATATAAAAATTTCTTCCCAAGATGCTATTTCCGAAGTGAAGAATCGTAGAACTTTTAAACAAATTTAAGGGTTTATGACAAAATATGAAGAAAAAAAAGAAACGTTAGCGTCAGTAGTTAAAAAGTTTGCGGTGATTTTGCGTGCAAACGTTACATGCATCACCTCAATAATACTTATTGTTAGGTGGGTATATAAGTGTAAATTTTTTTTTACATTGGATGCGGAGAGGATAGACATCTCAGGGTATGGTAATATGGTAGCATTTAATATCATTAAAACAGCTTAATATTTATTCAAAACACCAAAGAAATAAGTTTAATTTCAAAGTTTCATCTTCGCCATGGTATATTGCATTGAGGTTTGGAAATATTCAATCTAAGATCAGAATTATTTAACAAATCAAGTACATTATATTAGGTAGCGCTACATGATACATCAGACTACGTGCAGCATCTTTTATTTGTTGAAACATGTTTAAATACAAATCACTCAGCGCGAGCACCGAAAACTTTTTTTAACGAATTTATTGCAAATTTGCCAATAATGAATTAAGCCGGTCATCATTTCTTCTTTTCTGGAAATTTTGAACTACCCTCGATTAGGGTTAAAATAGTACCCCATATATTGATTTGATATAGGCTAGGTAGATTTCCAATACATATAATTCCAAATTTAATGATGTCAAATATAAAGTAGCCTGTATATAAATATAGTTAACCATTACAAAATATTTATATACCACGGTTGATACCTACTTGCTGAGATTGTAAATTCGTTCACGTAGACATATATAAAATATCATCAATTCAACTGTAAAATTGACACATAAAACCGCATATTGAAATAATTACGAAAATGTGTTTTCTTTCATACAAGTACGCTTTGCATTTCACTGGTATACTTTCTTTTTAGTTAGTCGATTGTAATGGCACAAAGCTTATATATTACAAAGTATCATCATTGAAAACTTTATCGAAATCCCTTTAATTATTCTTGCACGATGGTCTCAAAATCAGAAAAAAAACACAAAACAGAAAAAAATATTTGTGTTCAATTACTTTTGTTTTATTACGCTAAATGGTGAATACTATTCTGTGACTACCTTTAAGTCCCATAAACGAAAGACAAATTCTACAATTTTGTTACTTGTGTGGAAAACAAAATTACGTAAAAACCAAATTTATATAGCCTGATACTGAAACTACTAGAGTAATTAATTTGCAAATATTGACAAATAAATTAAATTTAATAAAAATTAAATAACAAAATAAGAAGCTTATGCTTATATTGAATGCATATAAAATCAAAAAATTTTATTTGCGGAAGGCAACCAACAATGACAATTGCCGACGTGCCCGCTTCTGCCTGCATTGAAGCGAATTTTCTAAACATATTCAAATACTGATCATTCAAAATGCGGTAAAGCGATGGATTACGTTATTCTCCTTCTCCTGTACTATGGAAAGGAGGGATAAAATACTTATTTAGCTTATCGAGTGGGATATTATTGGAAAGATAATTTAAACTAGAATAAATAATTAATCCCTTCAGAAATAAGTTATTTTAATGCATCTACGCCGAGATTTTTGGGCTCAAATAGTTTACAAGTGTTAAAGGTCAAATAGTTTACAAGTGCAAAGCTTTAAATTTTAAGTGCCCTTTAAAAAGTCTAAAACATAAGGTATCATAGCTCGTATTAAGTACTGCCAATGAAAATTACAATCGATACTGGGGTATACGGTTTCAGATAATTTTGAAAAATTTCTTAATGTGACGATGGAATTTTTTTGGAATTGAAGTAATTCTTATAATTGTACCACTAATTAAAAAGAAACATTTTGTAAATAACAACTAACTTTTAAAAAATTGCACGAGTAAAAATATGTATAATATATTTACATATAATGGGATATAATATGTACCTAACATGAAGTTGGAGGTAAATTTCAATGATTCCAAGATAGCTGTGTGAGACTCTTCGACATGCTTTTGGTCGATGTTTAAATTTATTGGAATTAATACAATGCAATGTCAGTCAGTGGACATGGACACCGAGCAGCAACCATCACAAGTTGTAATAAACTATAAAAAATAATTCTCAAAACTTTAGGAATTTATTACACCTTCTTTTAGAATTCACGCCTACGCACACTATTTTTTTGTACTTAAATTATTTAAAATTTGTATTGAACCAATAAACATCCTAACAGAAATACTAATAAAATTTATTGTAAAACAATATATTTATTTTTTATAACCTTACATTTTGAAAAATTATAATAAATAAACACATTCACTTTTATCGATATAATTATGTCATATTCATTATATTTTAAAGCATCATTGTTCACGTAACAGAAAGCACTTTCTTTTTAGTATTTTTGGAAAAAGAATATAAACTTTCATTTCGAAGTTAAATACAAATTTCGTCGTAATGAGACGATGGACACGAAAGATGAATTTAAGAGATTTATTGGTACAAGCCAGTTTTTAATAGAAATAACTGAATATAAATTAGATAAAACCTCATATCTTTGACATTCTTCCGTTACAGGTTGATATGGATACCCCATCTATAAATTGCACTCAATAAAATGTGGTAGTTAATAATATAATTGTTTGTTTCATTATTTTAACATTTTCATGTCGCTTGTTGAAAATAAAAGTTGCCTATACGTATAATAAATATTATCGCAATACATACTATTCAACTCCTCAAATCAATTTAATAAGGGATATACTTAATGCGAAATTTGGAAATATATATAACATAAAAGAAATGTTATTCTGAACTGACAAGCACTTTCTAACTGACATCAAAAATATGGCATACATATGTACTATTGGATTTCATATTTGTTATATTTTGTGCTTAACTAAATTATCTTAATTTTTTATCGACAACCTGATTTCTTCAACTTTTCATATATCGTCCGGCGATTATTAAAGTGAACATATTTTTGTCAATTTAATATATTATTAGTGAAAATAAATGTTCCAAAAAATTGCCGTTGATCATGCTTAAATGGAAACTTTGAATTTCCTTGTAATGTTTTTGATGTCACACTTTTACCTAAACTTCCATCATATTCGCTATATACTATATATAACTCTGATCTCTGATCTGATCCGATCTAGAAATCAGAAACAAAGTTATTCTAAAACTGGTAAATCGGTACGTTTATTTTTGAATAAATAATTCTGTTTTTATAGTGTTTGGTTCATTAAATATCTACTTCAAATATAATTTTATTAGTTGTTTTTTTTGGTATATTTCTGCCTTCTAGAAGTGATAATCGTTTTTATAAAGTTGGTCGGAAAAACGTTATACAGTCTAAAATTTTCCATTACTTTTAGTTTGATATTCTATCTAAATGTAAATATTATGTATCTTTAGGACATTCATGCGGATAAAATGTATGGATAAAAATGATCCTGAATAAAAAAAGCTGTTTTATTTTATATATAAATCACTAATATACCTGATTAAAATACACTTAAATATCAAAGATGTAACGTCATTTATTCACTTCCATCATAGGTCGTTTGGAAAGATTTGTTGGAATCCAGCAAAATATATGACAATGTAGACAGTTTTCATAAATATTTGGAAGAACCCATATAAAAGGATGGAGACCATGCAAACTCTACTCACAACAGTTTCTGATCATGATGTACATGTAAATAAAAACGCATTTGCGTATTTTTATATTCAGTTCTGGTTATCTTACTACACATATTATACCAATTACATTCTGTAATGTAAAAATGCAATATCGTTGCGTTTACTTCAATCAGAGAACAAATGGAAAAACTTTTTGGATCCCAGCAGAATAAATGATGAAATATCTGATAATATTTCTGATTTTGTATGTCCCACATTTCTGATTTTGTATGTCAATATTGTAATTCATACAAATTAATTAGAAATACTTAAAAAAAAACGCACTTGCGTGTTATTAATTTCAAATCTTGTTATTTTATCACATGTGTTTTAAGATTTGAGTTCTGTAATATTAAATTCGTAGCCCATTAAAGTTACTTTTCTTATGATTATCAATTTCACAAGACGTAATTTTACCTTTTAAAATTCTGTCTCTTTGTGAGCTAATTAAAATTAAGCCTGGCTGAACAAGCCCGATGATTAATTACTTAAACAGTACAATTTCCTCATTTCTGACTAGAGACCCTCACTGCATTTAATAGGCTGAAAATTACTGAGTAGATTCAATTTAAATCGTAAGTTAAAGTTTAACTTCACTTTTTCAGCGTCATCCTTTAAAAACATGACCTATAATTATATTTTTCATCATGAAGGGAGTAATATTTGTTATTAAGCTTCATTCAATTGATTAGAAACAAAGTTAGTAAGTCAACTGTAATTTGGATTAATAGGTTGTTCTGTTCTCACTTATTGAATTAGGACAAACAGTCATATTATATTCATTAGGTCCCTTCAGATGCAAACATCGACTTACTATTAACATTTATGATGTGCGTGTAATGACTGTTCAATTTTAGGCTAGGCATCTCATATTAATTGTTTCATTTTTGTTTATTTTGTTTCTTTCAAACGTAAATATAACTCACAAAAATTTCAAAAAATGCTCCAAACAACATACTGCCAATCTTTGCTTCTTGCTTACATGAACTATTAACTGTAATGTAAAATTTTTTTATCGGCCATTGCAAAGAATTTATTACAACTGAGCGCTGAATTGACAATTTGATTATAAAAATATGTAAGACTAATTATAATAAAAATATAAAATGCCAACTATCGCTTTGGCATACATTAGATATTATATGAATCTACGTAACATCAAGGTCGATGGACTCGGTTCTCAATCAAGCCCTAAGAAACTATCAACTTACAAACTAACAAATTAACAAAGTTGGCTAACTGGATACCCTTGCAAACATAATATTGGCTCACAAAATTTTATTACACGTAGCAGCCAGATTTTCTTTGTAGTTTTTCCACATGCAATGGCTACTGATTTGCAATATATCGTCTGATAACTATTCGATAGAGTCTATTTTCATCAAAGCAATGTCTAATTAAGGTATCCGTAAATAAATAAACACGGACCTACTCGAGTAACATAATTAGCGGGAAAAGAACTTTGATTAGGAAGCCTGCGATTGTATTCGATACCATATTTCCTTGCAAAAACTGTTACAATAAAAACAAGTATTACATTAAATGAGGAGAACAAAATATATAATAAATCTATTTGGTTACAGGAATTTTTGCATATTAAAATAAGAAAAGATATAAAGTAAAATTAACTGAGTGTGCCATTCTGTAAAGGTTTATATAATTTACTAAAATAAAAAAAAATATTCTGTGACACTCTTAGCGCCAGGTGTATCCAAAGCGATACACGGTAGTTGTATATAAGATCGTTGACCAGTTAAATTTGTACAAAGCCTTGTATAATTAAACAAAGCGATGTGTTCCAACAGCAGTGACACTGCAATGCAGTTTATAGACTAATAAATTGGTTTTGACTAAAATAATTTTTGGTCTCGGCTTGAGTTGCGATTTTTGATCACTCTTTTTTTGTCAGAACCGAACTATGAGTACAAACGAAATATTACTCAAATGGTTAATAAATATTTATTAAGCTTATAGCATATTTAGTAGCTATTAATATTTATTTGGTGGTTTTATAATTAGCAAAATATGTAGGTAAAAAATAAGGTAAACAAAACAATTCAATTAACCTCGTCAAAATATTTTTTGCGTATAATAATATTGCAAAACATTATAATTTATGTTAACCTAAGATTATGATTTTCCTTCATTCCATCGATATCCTTGACTTTCTTAACGTACTTCTTCCAACACCTTTACATCGGCGATTTTCTTTAGCTGGGTGCCTCAACTTTCATATTTAGGGTCAATATATATAGTGGCCTTTGGTGTGGCGGTCGGACTTTTCTTTCTGTGCCATATTTTTCCATCATACCGCATATGACTTTTCTCAAAATTTTGTGATACAAACTATTTTCTATACCAAACTTGTACTTTTATTCCAAACAATTTTGAAGGCCAGTTTTCCATAGAATTAAGTACACATACATAGTACTAAGCCATATGGATCCACTTGATGACAGACACCGATGAACGACTTCCTGCTTTATAAACGATAGTATGTTTAGGTTTTATAGGCACCTGCCTTCCGAGATGAACTATCCACTCCTGTCATTTTCAACTCAGAATGCTTAGTTCTTAACTATACATTTCGGTTTTTGAGTTACAGATATATCTCCTTTCCTTAGTTTTGCAGTTACCACTTTGGCAAGCAAATATTTGCCGTTTGTTTTGCAAAGTGCCTAACAATTTTGTTTTCGTCAATTTAGGGCTGTGAGCTGGTGAAATAATAATATACTAATTATCCGTAAAGTGAGTTCGTCCTTCATCAAATAGTTTATACACTAACAGCATCGGTATATTTCAGGTACTACACAAATAAGTTCCAGATATACCCTTTATCTAAACAGACTTTGAATATCTTGATTTTTCTATTTTACACAATTATTCGTCATATATTGGTGAAATTGAAGTCGATCATTACATGCCATATGTAGTTTATAGGTACAGATTTTACAATTATACATCTAAAAATGCTTGACATTTTTGAAGAACTAGTCGAAAGTCTGATCGAGTTTTATTAGTTTATGCTCTGGCTCGCCTTCATAATTATTTAAGAAATTAAGAAATTTTGAAGTAGGTTCAAACCTACTATAATTTCGTCAAATGTCTCAATCAAAAAAACTAATACATCTTTTCAATGATAATTTAGTGCCAGGCATGTATTCTTGAAGGTGAAGTTGCATTGTTCGAAATAAGAACAAGGCCCAAAATAGTCAACGGGTTCTCTTTGGCTAATATGCTACTATAAATATTTTATAACTCTGTACTGAAGTGAATTTAAAACAAAAAGGGTTTCCTTGTCTTGAGAATCGCTAGGTTAAGTTTTTAAACTTGTCTTTTATATACTTTAATCGCTTTAGTTGAACCCAAAATAGACCCGAAGATCGTTGCTGCATGAAGAATGTCGTAACTAAATAATTATCGAGAATCTTCTTAACGTGGCTATGTGATTTGAAGTTGGCCCATTGCTATTAGATTTAGTTTCGTTCTCTCTGGTGCTCGAACAAAAATCTGGATTTGCAGCCTAATCGTTGCTTGAGTTATCCATTGGGCTGCGCAAAACATGTAATATTCTACTTTTTACTGTATTACGGGGTAGTTAGCAAGGGGCAGCTAGTGCTTGATGCCGTGAATACATAATCGTAGTGTACTCTTGAGAGAAAATATGTTTGTCATGGGAGTGACAAAACAAGAAATATAATTGAAATGAGAAGAATATGATTCTCATTTTAGAAACCTGTGTATCATTAAAAACACAAAAAAAAAATTATTTTCTTTTTTACCCATATATAGTATAATACAATCACAAAAATGTTTTTACCAAAATTACTTTTATTTTGTTAAAAACATTTCTTGTAAAAATATTTCATTTTGCGTAAGTTGTGTTAACGCTGAAATAATTTGTCGAGCAACATTTTTAACTGAGCTGGAAGGTTAATTTATTTGATAACCTAATAATTTATATTAGCTTTCTAAAAAAGTTCGTCATTTTTGAAAATAATTTTAATTTAATGCCAATTAAGTTTTTTATTATACCTCTATAGCTTTATTTCACAATTAGTTAATGTTTCGTGTATTCCAACCTGCATGCAAACTTGCCGCATACGTATTCATATATTCTGGATTGTCATGCAAGAGGTCATATTTATAAAAATTAAGTTAACACTTTTTATAATTATTTCATTATAGTAATAGTCGTACAAAACCATTGAATTTGCTTTTTTTCCATTAAGAATTTTTTATTTACTTACATACATAGCTAGATAAGATTAGGAAATAGAGTTACTTCCTGGGTAATGTATATTTGAATATTGTTTTATTAACTTCATACACTTGCTACCATAAAATTTAATAACAGAAATTATGGAAACTCAGAAAGTATTCGCATTATAAAGATGTTCCCAAAAGTAATATTAATAACTCGCGACTTTACTAGTTGTCCGATGTGCGATAATTAAATTCAATAAATAAAAGTGAATAAATGAATAAAAAGTATCTGCTTTTTTAAGCCTAGTTTTTTACATATAGTAATTTTTACAACTATTGAAGTCAACTAAATAATGGTGGTTTCCGGTTGCACAAATATTTTTATTCATTAAGGTATATTCAGCTATATATGTGAAATTGCGTGATGTAGTATTATTTTTACTTTATTTAAATTCTCTACCACGACGTAGGTTTCGTTGTGTTAAAACATATTAAGGCGGGCAATTAGGAAAGATCTTTGCTAATTGCCTACCTGAAGATGTAATACAATGAAACCTAGGTCTTGGTAAAGAATGTAAATTAAGTAAAAATACACTATACACTACTCACGTAGTTTCATTTAATTGTGAATAATGAATTGCTACAAAACTAACCCAAATATATTTAAAATTTCTTTTATTATCATAAGACAAAGAAGTGTTAAAAATTTACCTCTTTATAGGATCAAGGATTTGATAATGAGGTAATTATTCATGATACACAATTTATTATAAACTTTTTATTTTTCTTAATATATATATATATGCCCATATTTCATTATTAGATATAAATATATCTAGATACATACTTAAAACATATTTCCGACAACGTATTAGTTTTCATATTAAAATTATTAAAAAATATAATGTGGATATTTATTTTACTAGTAAAGCCTATTCCATTTCATACCATAATTCGATCGGCTTTTTCCATCCAACCTTGTCTAGTAATTTTTATAATTCCATGTCTAGCGGTCTTCCTAATTTTCTTTTGTCTCTAGAGTCATTCTAGACTGTCATATTTTTGGTCTATTTATTATTGAACAACTAAGGCCCGTAACCAGTCAATACTCACTTCTCATTGTTGTCTCATTGTATTTATGCTGTCTCACAGTTGCAAATTAAGCACATTTCGTTCCTATGTTCTTTGACATGTCTGGATTTTAAATTTGTAAAATTATTATGTGTCTATATTTGTGGTGCGTAGGAAAGACGAGACGTCAGGCATTAGTTTTGAAATGTCTTTCTTATTTTCATGGGCAAATCAGATTTGAGTGTTTTTTCAAACTATTATTTTTTCCCTATATAGACACATAAATACTCACTCACACACACACACACACACACACACACATACATTAATACACATGCACGCATGAGCAATCTTGTGCACGCGCACAGGCACACACGCGCACGCACACGCACACACCCATATATTTATATTTTTCCATGCACACTGACTGGATTCTTTTTACTAGTACCTCTTTATTCACATTATTTATCAATATTTTGGTTTTTTGAATGTTTAGTTTTACACTTATTTTATAATATATTTAATTTAGGTCGTTGATCATTAATAACCGTTTTTTGCTGCTTCGAGAAAAAATATATTATCTCAGCTTATTTAAATAATTAATTATATTTTCAATAAAATAATTTTATAAAGAATAAACTAATAGGTAACATATAATATTTAACTGACACCTCCATAAATATTATTTCAGGTCCTATTCTTTCTAATTTGACTTTGTTTACACTTTTCCTTTTGTTATACTTTAATATGTCTACGAGTTCCAAGGTCGGTTAGAATCTTTGTAAAGCTTTCTATATATAGTCATACGATATAGCGTCGAATACTTTAGCGTAATTAATAACAGCTAGATTCAGGAGACCTAAAAATTATAATTTGAATTTCTGGGCTTCCTTCATTCCTTGCCGGAATTATGACCTAAATATAGTTGTCAATTGCGCTGCAAAACAGTATACATAGAGCATAGTTTTTCATATTTAGCTTACTAAATGAAGCAAAAAATGTTGATGGTGCTCAATATTGTACAAATTTAAATATCCTAAATGTATTTTTTAAATTATTTCGATAATACCCCTCCTACTACCGGATATAACATTGATAAATTTCAAAATCATTAATCAGTGCCATTTCTTTTTGCTACGGTAGGATATTCCTTTTCAAGGGTTAAAATCATTAAAATTATTTAAGTCTGAAAGAAATAAAAAAAAGAGAAATCTTTATGAAATCAAACCGAAAAAAATTAAATACAGAAAACGATTGCAAAAGTAAATCGTCTTATATCATTAATTAGATGTTATTCATTTTATTGATCACATTCTAAAAACACATTCTAAAGCATTTCAATGTTTATTTTTCCTTCATTATTGAATGCAACTCTACCTAAATAACATGCAACTATCCTACTGAGGTCTATCACTGAATTATCAATTGTGAAGTCTTGGTTTTCTATTTAGGTAAACATTGCACCCAATCATTTATTAACTCGTATTATTTAAATATTCCCAAGTAAAAATTTATGGACACAAAACTTTTATATAACTCGTAAATTGTTGGTTCTCCACAAATCAAAGCGTTAACTTTCAAAAGGTTATTTTAAATATTTGTAAATTTTATTTTTAATATTCAATTGATTTCACTTTCACATAGGTATTCATTATATATTTTATTTACTTATCCAAAATATATGGTCTACTTAAATTATAACATTGTAACGACTGCTGAGATTGCAGTGTAAAACGGAGGTCTTAATCGAATGGCAAAAACGAACCTTTTATAATTTTATCATGTACATCTCTCCGTCTACCGGTACGTGACTTACAAAACCATAGCTCTTTCACTTTAAGACCGTTGCTATGAAATGTTACTCTTTATAAAATGAAAAATAAAATTTCATCGTAACCGGAAGTAAAAAACATTACAAATTTACATTTATTTTAGTTTGATTAGGAATAAACACTTAATTCAAAAATAAATTATATGTCTGTTTCAAAACGATGTACTTAAATGACATGAAAATAAATTCTAATGTACTATAAAATATATTACTACAACAAGAACGATTTGCCATTTTGATTCAAGTTACAAAAATATAGAAAACAAGAGCCCAGGAAAGGTTTTTAACTGACACAACTGAGAACGCATTTTAATTCAAGATCAACAGCAATGAGATCAACTCTTATTAATTATTGGTCAAATACAAACTGGTCAACACACCTATCGTGAATTTGCCATCTCACTTATAATTTATTAGGCAATGGATGGAGAAATATAATTCTATTTTACTTCGGTCCTTTGCATCAGGATTGTTAGAATAGTATCTTCTATGAATTTACCATGCGCTTGCCACGTTTCCAAGTTTAGTAGCGAGTAACAATATTGAATTTTGCGCGGACAGGATGCTCAACTTTGCCTCAAACATTTATCGATTGATACGACAAAGGTCTAAGTTCAGCGTAGTTAGATAACTACGCAGAACTTGCATCTTAATATATTGAGGGTACATAATTCGTATCTATAAAATATTGGGATGAAAATAATGAGGAAATTTGTATAATCGCACATACAAGCATACGCACAATTAATTATTTAGTCGAAATTACAGAGTATACTTATCAATACAGTACTAATAATTCTTTACACTCATTGAGTCATTGCTTACATTTTGGGATTCAGATTTAGAGATTTATTTCCTTTATATGAGTTAAAGTTACTTACCACTAGAATAATTACGATTACTAGTTAAATTTTGAGTAATAGATAAACATGGTTAAAAAAGCAGGTCAAAAGAAAACTAAATCAAGTATTCGAATCGAATAATGTGTGTCACCGATTCAATTTCTTATTTGCTAAATTTGACCTACCCATTTTAATCTAACAAAAGTTTCCAATAATCGGATTGAAAATGTATGTAATGAACCTAATATTTTGGGTAGTTCAGTATTGAGAAAATAAGAGGGTACTATATGTCTAGGACGTGTGCAGTTTAAAACGAATATATTCAACAAAAGCACAAAAATTATGAATATATACATTTACCTCCTCAAGGAGACTGTGCTATTATTGAAACGCTGAACACATTTAATTTTATATAAAATGACAGCTGATTATAGACAAATGTAATAATGTATCAAAAATAATTTCGATAGATAAATTGAGAAAAAAGTTAAATTTGAAATTAAATGAACATAGATTAATAAATATTTACAATTCCGCAGAGAGATTACCATCAAATAATATTTTTAAAACGGTGTGGCACAGCTGTATAATACCCGACAGCAAGTAATGGATTATCCAGAATATTTTCGTTGTATGACTAAACATTTTAATTCAAAGTACTTATTTTATTATTGTTTTATATGTAGTGCTAATCAAAATATAAAGCCATTAACTTATATAGAAACGAATTATAATATACAAAGATGAGTAACAGTATTTTCAACGCGACTATTAAGGAGTTAGTAATTTTAAAACCATAACAAATATTAAATATTAATACTGCAACTATAACTTTACCTATTTCAAAAGTGCATAACTGGGTTTTTTTGTTCTTTACCTTCTCTTCGTTTTGGCTTAATATACTAGTGAAAGAATAATCTTTATTCCGGAAATTTAATCTTACTCAGATTTAATCTTTATTCCAGAAACTTTACAATAATTTTCCACCTGAGCTAAGATCTATTTCAGATGGACACCCTAGCCTTCGTCTCTTTATAAGTTAAAACTAAACTATTAGCAAACACAACATCTTTAATACACAATAATAATTTTGGATCATACAAGTTAGAACATTATCTCACTTTAAATTTATTGAAATAAATATACACACCTTAACATTAATATCAACCAAGTATATTAGGGTAATGTTCCAGTTCAGCTTGAGTTATTTGAATTAATCAATAATAAGCATTGTACCATATCTTTGATGAATCAGTTATGATAATTTTAATAATATACATTTTTGACGAAACTTCCGAAAAATAACGTAGTTTCCCTGATTATTTTGAATAAAAATCCACTAATTTATTAGAATTCGTTTTTAAATGTTTTTTGACGTACTATTAGATTACTTTCTGAATATTATCTACAAGAATAATAAATACAAATATTGCTTACGTTTACTGCATATTCTGGGCGAATTAAATTTTTACATCGTGCAGTCAAACAAATCAATCAAAGGTTGTCAATATTACTTTTCGTTGGCGATAAATATATAAACAACAAAACGATTAATATGATCATTATCAAAATTGTATACTCGTATCTCATCTCGTTTCTGAGATATATTATGTCAATGCAAGCTAAGGAATTAAACGTTGAACGCACCATAGAAGCACAGTTACTCGATACATGATCATTCGATCATCCTAGGTTGCATTCGATTACATTAATCGTGCTATTTACAAAAAAATAAAGATAAAAGTACCCAAAATAACTCTCGATTATATCTGTATGTTCGCATTTATTCACAACATATGAATAAATGCGAACATACATTTATATTGTTTGATGACTTCCATTTTGTAATAAATAACACTATCAAGCACGAGAAGTCGAACTATGAGAAATCCGTAAACATTTCAGTTCCTATAAACATTTAAGGGTACCTAGTATTTCTATTAAATCACTTATAAATTTTAAGTTTTTAGAACGTAAATATATTGTCAACTATATGTTTTAGAAATTAAAACCTGGTGCATATTAAAAAAGTTGCAATTTCTAGCATAATCGCTGTAGTTTTGCTATTTCCATTAAGTAAGCTTCTAAAAAACATTTTGTTTCCTAATTTTAATTTGAGTAGTTTTCGAAACAAGGAGATTAGCATCTCTTTCAATATATCTCTGAAGATATATTACCTAAAATCAAGAAAAAGATATTTTTGAGACCATTATTACTAGACTTTTGAAAGGATACCCCAAACTATTTACCACTTTAAAAACAATTGCAGTATTCACTTCCCACCCCAAAATTTCTATATAAATATTTTTGAGGGTTAGCTTTTGAGGTACGTGAGAGTTAATATGTTCTATTATTATGTCAAGTTTTAAATTTCTATATCAAACGGTTTCTATGAAAAACGGCTATGATGATCTTAAGAAAACTTTTCCTTTCGAGGTACAGAACTTTAAAAAAACTAATAAAATACTCGATAAATCTGATATTAACAATTTATTAAACAATGTTTTGAATTTTGCTTCACCTACAATAACTGTCTTATGTGGGATTGATTCATTTTCAAGCAGTTTATTCTGTTTATTACTGAGTCACTTGCACTAGTTTCAGGTTACTGATGTTTTTAAGTGACCAAAGGCGAACGAATAGCATGAGTCCTACTTTAATGACATTACACTGCTCAGCTGATACCACCAATGCCCTTTCGTAAATACATATTTTTTACAGAATAACCATGAAAAACATGAAAAATGAAAGATTAAGTAAGAAAACGCTAATATAATGTAATAATACGGAGGAATAAAAATACCTTCCCATCAAAAGGTTAATTTAACGCTGACAGAAACACAATATTTTCTAAATTAAAAATTAAACAATTAACAAAGCAAACGTAATCTGTGTATCCTTCTTTACGTCATTGTCTGAAAACAAATTAGTAAAAGTTAAGTTATAATTTATAGACGCGTCCGCTAATACGAGTAAGTCGTGTGTACTTTATTTATTCACGTCGATTTACAAATGGATGGTATTAAACAAAAGGAGTGCAAGCTATATGACTATAATTTCAAAAAACGGTAAGTGGTCGGTGTAAGATATTGTTGTTTTATTTAAAGTTGTTGTTTTCATACTTCTATTTGTTCTGTTATAGATTATTAAGAACAATGTAAAAGATGTTATTTTTACGAAGAAATTAAAATTAGAAAACATTTTGTTAGGAGATATTACTACGTTATTATATTCGAAATTTCTTTTTAGTGATATTTAATTTTTTATTTTCCAATATAAATTGCTTAACCCAATCTTGGTTTATATCCCACATCTTTAAGTATATATCGATTCCCTTTGAGTCCTAGTACTTTTAAATGGGGGATTATTTTCTCTTTATTTTGTGCCATAAATATTCTTGCTTTAATTTCTAATAACTAAAGACTGAAAGTCGCTATTTAACGTTTTAGAAGTTTAGGAGTAAGTTAAACCCACAGTAACAAAGCTGTTTTTAGAGAGATTCATATAGTTAATTATTTAATATATTTTATTTTTCCAGAACGGAGGAATTTATGAATGTGGCTGAGATCAAAAGAATAATTAGTTTTTGACTTCCCTTTGTTAAAAATTTCCTTCATAATTTTGTGTTTTTTATCTTTTGTCTGCCCAATATTTTTATTGAATTTCGCAATATTAGCAGGAGTGACGCCTTTGGCTTGTAAACGTAGGTTCATTTTTTATTTTTCATTTGTCTTTTTCCATTTTAGATTTCTCCATTATTCTTGTTTTATTTTAATTAATTTATGATCACGAATCAGAGCTTTTTCCCTAATTTCTCTTTTTTATTGATCTTAAAACGATTATTTATCTGCTATACATTTGGTTGTTATTCAATTCTTCTTTTATATATTTATTGGAATCTTTATATAATACTTATTATTTAAAACTGACCTTAGGTTTTTGTAAATGAGTGGTTTCACTATTTATCCTACCACAAATTTTTATTGAAGAAATAATAAAGAAGACGGTTTATATATATTTTTATACCACCGCACTCCCAAATGACATTTCGGTGCAAAAATATGAAGGAAAAATTTCAATTATTTCTTTCTTTATAAGAATTTTGAATAATATTATTATTTTGGAAACAGATTTTCAGTTCATCCTGAGTCAGTTTTCTTATAATTAAGTTAATTCCATAAATAATTGGTAAAAATAATCACTCACCATAAATTACTTCCTTCCAAAAGTCGATCCGATTTTTTCAAAGAAATCGTATCAACTTTTAAAATTAATTTTGGATAAAAAAATTAATGTATACAAGAATATTTATCAGTTTTTCAACGATTTGGTTAGGTTTGATTAGTTTTTAGAAATATTTTGTTTTATGATTTACTTAATACTTGATTAGTGGTACTTTATACATAAAATGAGAGCTCAATGAAGATTAATATTTCTCATAATTTAACAAATTTACTATCATCGTCGTAAACTGGAAAACATCCACTCCTGAACATAAGCCTCTGCACAGAATTCTATAAGAATTGATCCAGTGTTGCTTGCATCCGACAGCTTCATACAACTTCTACAAGGTATCTGTCCACATAGAGGGGATCCATACCTACCGGTCTTTTCTGGTGCGCGGTCGCAATTTGTGATCTTTTGTAAACCTTTTAAAACTCCGCTCCATAAACATCACAGCTTTATAACAGAACGTTTTAAAATTTACTCATTACATGTAGTAGATATAAAATTACCTTTTCGTTTTTAATGTCGCGTGTTTCAATACCGAAAACAAAAAAAAACTTTCAATTTATTGGTGTAATATATTTTTTCAAACATCGAAGATACTATATTTGTCCAAAAAAAATTGAGAGTTTTCTATCAATCGCCTAACAATAAAAATATAATCAATAAAAAATAGGGTACAGTAAGATTTTCTTTATGTTTTTCTAAATTGCTTGCTAAACTGGAATTTGTATGTTCTTTTTAGCATTATCCATGAATGTAATTAAATTTTACACAAAAAAATTGAACAGATTTCAACTGATCGCCTAATAAAAATACAGTAAATTATATATTCTAATATCAACACGAATATTAAGTTGAAACTTTTGTGACGCAACATCGTTCCGAACATAAATAAACTTTTACTATTTCTATTGCTAGAAACTTTTGCCACCGGCTACAAATATTCAAAAGTGATGGACTTTTAATATCCTTGGTCTAATTCTAAGTCAATTTTATTGGAAACATATTGAAAGTATACCTAGTAAAAAAAATCTTCCAAAGTGGTTAATAAATATCTGAAATCAGAGGTAATAAACTACAAAATACATAATTAACAATAATTTAGCATAAATCTGCCCCACATAAATAGCTCCACGTGTCCTCTGGTGCTAATTATTATATAAAAAATACAGTAATGCATGCTGAAATATCTATATTAAGGCAAAGAATTTATATAATGTCGATATTTGTACAAGAAAACGTAAAATTGATTTGACAGCTAGGTATCAATTTTATTTAACTACGTGTTATTCCTCGAGATTTTACTACAATATTTTACTAACTGGGCAGCCAATATTTTGCCAATTTCTACATACTACATATAAGCTTACAGCTAACAAAGTGGCCCAACTAGATACAATGGCAAATATGATATTCGCCAACATAGGATTTTACTCCACGTAAAACTTGTAGGTTTTCTGCGCAACTTATTCACAGTGTACTATTCGAATAACTATTTAGTACAATGTATTTTCATCGACGTAGCATCAGGTTATGCTATATTAAGAGATAAGTTCTGATTTACCAAAATTTTGGAATTCACGAAAAAGGAAATTATTATTAGAAAGCCTTTTGATTGAAAAATAAAATTGGGTTGTTCGAAACACTATAAGTTTCTTTTCTCATCTGCTTTACACGATTAATAAAAGTTACTTTCAAAGTATGAAAAAAATAAATGTATATAGGCTAGTAGTATTGAACCGGCGCTTATTTAGAGAAAATATTCGTCAACGAATAGAGGCGGTTTGACGAGCTTTATCTTCTCGAGCCACTGAAGTATTAGACTTTTTCTAACGACGTAAAAGGGAAATAAGTAGTTACTTGTATTATTACGATTATTGTTTTGAAAATGTTCTTTAAATTCAACTGGTTTTGAGCAATTTTTCTAATAATTGAAAACTGTAACGAAAATACATATTTAAATGTGAATAAATCGTATGTGTACATGATCTCCAGTTAATCATATTTTAGTTTTTGTAGAGGCGAGAATATAAAAAAAAACAATTAGAAGAAGAGACTAGTACCATGTAACGATTAAACAAAAAAAATGGGCAGTGGTAAAAATATAAATATTGGAAATGTCACCAGGTGTGCATATTCTGTTGTTTTGGGTTAAAACTTAAGTGACACTTGACAAGAGTTAACAAATATTACGAAGCTTATTAAATATAGAATCAATTAAAATTAGCGCTTCGAAATTTGTGAGGTTTAATTTTGACGGCGTGGCAAAAATATTTGAAACCCTTTTATTTTCATATATTTAGTAATGTAACCGATGAGTGATATTCAATGAATGGCTTATATTTTTTTAAATTAAACCGTTAAAACATAACGTGGCTTATGAAAAACAATAAAAATTTTAAATAAGTCAAATTTAGTGTGAAAATCGGGTGGAGAAATTTAAAAAAATTAAGAAGAAATCGGTAACATTAACTAGCATTTTCTTAAATTTATTGAAGGTTGTAATATATTCAGTAATTACATATGAAGAGGTTTATGTCATAAGATCAAAAGGATAAATAGCAACAATAATTATTGCGAATCAAAAACCTGAAATCTACCTAAAAAGTATTCAAATATTACATCTTACTAATCTAAACGCTGATAAAATAAATGTAAAGAAAACTAAGAGACTAGTATATATATATATACATATATATATATATATATATATATATATATATATAATTACCGTTCCCAAATATTCATATGAACATTTTGGAGAGCACCAATAATGTAATCTTTTTTATTTAAGACATTGATTAAAAGAGCAAGTTATAAGTAATGAAGATTTTTTCATAATTTTATGCATGATATTTCCTTATTAAAAAATACACCACCCCACTCTACACCGGAAGCTGCTAAAATCAACATTATGAAAAACAGCGTTACAAGAAATATATCTAAAATTAAATAGAAATTTTTAGGTTTTTGAAAAATTTCTAATATTCTTGCGCCTCCAAAAGATACACTAAAGGTGAATATGGTGAAAAATTACAATAATACTGGTCAATAATTTAATAGAAGTAATATATATGCTCACAATTTATGTGTATATATAAGTGTTAAATGTGTACGGAAATCATGCAGTGCGAATTCCACTCGTACTTAATCAATTTTATTCCACTCCATGTACGTATGTTAAGCAAGCGCACGAAATATCGATTGAATTAAATGTCTAACATAAGTTTTTCATAAAAATGTAAAATAGGTGTTTCATTAATTTATATATGATATTTCTAAACACTATAAGCACTTCTAAGCATCTAAATTTAATACAAAAAACCCACAAAGTGTATTAAATTGATTAGTATTTGCATTATAGCTTACGTAATAGAAATACTTGTCAGTGTAGGCGCTTGCAAGATTTTCTAATAATTTTTGTGTTTTGTCATTTTAAATTTAGTGTTCATGAAACTTGCTAAGTATTAAATTATTAATAGTTACAAAAGATCCAAAACACATAACATATAATAATAGAACCAAAGGTACCAAATTTCGACGAGAAACTTTAATTTGAAAAAAATATCAATATTTGTAAATTGGTCTTCTGATATACATAGAATAAAGGAATGTTCCTGAAAATATCATAAAACTCGAGTACTCGAGTGCTCGAGTGTCACTTTGAACTATTATGTTTTGTTAACTAAAAATACTGATACAAAACCTCTGTGCATAAAAGTTAACACTTTTTACTTTTAAATAGGTGAATTATCTACTAATATACATCAAATATAGTATTAAAAAAAATCAAGCAACTAGGGGGCAAACATTTCCAAAAAAAAAATCATTGCATAGTACAATTTGATTAAGTGTTATGAGAATTATATTTGTTAATGAATTTTTTATAAAGTTAATGGTAAAAAATAAGAGTTTGTGTTACGTTAAGGAGAATTACTGCGAAGAAAACTAAAAAATGACTGTAAAACATAAATGTAACTCGTGTAGTAGTTTTATTCAACAATGTGATTAAATAAGAAAAAATATGTAAAAACAAAAAATATGATGTATGGTGTACGATGTTTTGAAACTATTTCTATGTAACTGTAAATTAGTATTTTACAAAATCTTAACTGCTATAATACGTCATTAAATGTATTAAATCTTTTTGAAACACGTGGTAGCAAAAATAACTCATAAGGTAAACAAATCACCTAACCGAACAGAGACACTCTTTTGAGACGGTAGTTCGTATGTCGGCTTATTTTCAGACTTCAAAAGATTAACTCAAAATTTAAGACAATGAACGTTTTGTAAGTGGCAGATTAACTAATTTTAAATTCTCTATTTGTTATCAGCAAGATTTTAATATTTTTCCGAAGTAAGCGAAATATTCAAATCTAAATAGTATGACAATTTTATATGGTAAATCTAAAAGTGTTCACACGACATCCATTTCGGATTTCAGTTATTAAATGTATTCAGCTCAAAAATGATTGCGCGAACTCAAAATGCAGTAGTAAGTAGGTACAGTCTTAAACGCTAATAATTTGGATGCTTCTATTTAATAAATTTGACTGTTTTATTGTTTGGTAATTGTTTTCTTAATATTTATTTATTTTCATTTGGTCATAAATTTATTCCGTCGTTAGTTAATTTCATCACCAAGACTAAATGTAAGCTGTAATAATAACGGATATAGTAACAATTCAAAACTATTGCCGATTTAGAATTACAATACATACAATTATACATTCTACGCGAGTGAAGCGCCAGGTACTTATCAAAGGAAGCTTAATAAGTTAGTTTTTAATTTGCAGAGCTTTTGAAAAAGTAAGCTGGAAAATTTTATTTGTGTAAACATATATTATGACGTTAGCTTCGGAGATGATTTTATTAAAGATACCACAAAATTCTGATAATAAATATATATGGGCAATTTATTCATTTTCATTGTAATTATAAAGCAGTTAAGGTGGAACGGACGTTTTAATCAAAACAGCGACCTCCATTCCATATAATTAAAGGTTGTTTATATTTGTATTATTATCGATATTCGTATGTATTTTTCTGTAGATTTGTCGTAAATGTGAGAAAGATCAACATATTGCTATATTATTTTTATAAAATATAAGTGATTACAATAACAACATTGTTAAGATTCACGATAAAATATTTTTTAGTCATATTATTTTAACCATATTTTAAACCTTGTTTTCATCCAAAGCTTCTCACTAAAATGATAAAGGTAGTATAAGATCTTTATCAATTACAGGCTCAATTTAAATTAGCTATTTATTCAGTGCATGTTTCACGTTTTATAGCTTGCGTGTTTGCTTAAATGGATGCTGGTGAACAGGAAAATATTTTACAATTCTTTTTAATTATGTAATTATAAACAAAAATATTATATTTTTTATTCCTACCATAATTCTCCTAACAAATTGATAGCGTTAAATGTTTGCGGTAAACACAGTCTTAAATGTAATTGGGAAACACAAAATCAGCTATCGACTAGTTATCAAAATGTGTACATATATATAATTTTACATTATTTCTTGACATAATTTCTAACCCGGACCATTAAAATAAAACGCAACTTGTTTTTAATAGCTGGTAATTGGTATTATATTCCTACTAGATATTGGGCGCATTAACTTGATTAATAATCTGTCTCTACGTACAAAGTTTTCAAACTAATTTATCAATATTTCATAAAATATCAACAATACAACGATAAGCGAAAGAATGAGAAACTAGGTAAAACTTTTGCAAGAAGTTCGTTATGTTTACGGCTGTGAAAAATTTATTAGGCAATGTAAAATATAACATAATATAAATGATTTAATTAAAATACTATACACCCTTAAATATGTAAACGTGATGCGTGTACCTCATAATGAGAATTATATTTCTTATGTTATTCAAATATATCGATCTTTTGTTATTTAAAAATACCTATCTATTAATGTTTAAACTCCTCCATCTTATGATCTCAGTAGTTACAAAATCACGCCAATCCGAAACGTATAGAGTATAATTATGACACTGCCGTAATGTTTGGAGCATCTGTGAATATCGACCCTTTTGTTTAGCATTGTTTAACTACTTCAAAGTTAAGAAAGTTGGACTAAAGTATTTTTATTGCATGCCAGATTCTGCTTCTCCTGTCGTAACATAAAAGAAAAAAAAATGAATTCCGGTAATTAAGTATTTTTACCCTCAATTTTAATTTCACAGAAATGGAGATTGAAAAAAAAAAACAAAATAAAAGTTTTTTAATTCTCTATTGAACTTCAAAGGTTAAAATCAAATCTTCCGAGATTTTTTTTTATTATATACTTAAAACAATGCATATAATTTCTTTCATATCCCTTGTCCTTCGTTACGCTTATTTTACATTAAAAATATTTCCGATATACTAAAATAGTTTCCTTATTGGATGGGTTAATACTAGTTTTATTTAATTTCACATCCATCGTTAAGGTAATGCTAATAGCATCACGCCAATGAATAATTATTTAGTATTAACAAAACAGAATCAAAAGTATTTACTTTCGTGTTGATAAATATGCATCTTTGCTAGACACCTTCATAGCGTCGTATAGTAAGAAATTAAATTTAAATTTAAATCAATTAATTAAAATTTAATTGAGTTAGGGGGTTTTTGGAAAACATAAACACAAGAAATTTGTCAGTTTGTAGAAAACCCCTTTTATTTTTTCTTAAAATTATAAATGGTATAGATAATAAAAAACTCGTGCAAACGCTTGCATTGATTCCACTGTATTATATAGACACTACCGCAAATTTGTTTGCAAAACAAGATGTAATTTGTTAGTATGCACAAGACAAAGGGTTCGAGCAAATTAAAGGCTTTGAGGAAATTAAAAACTGTGCAGAAATTTTCTTAATTAAAAAAAAATATCCACACATCGATTGGAATTGTATAATATTACTTTTGTATATTATTATTTTTCACGTCCTAAAAATATATCGATAATGGATTAATTGACTCATTTTAACCTATTTTTACAAAAACAAATATTTAACCATGATATTTTAATTGATACAAGCAGTTATAGGAAAACTTCAAGGCAAGGCACCAATGTTAATACGCATCAACGAGAAAAACTAATCCTTTGTATATTTTTCAAGCAATCGATTTTCGATACTATTACCATTTTTATATAACAAATGTGTCACAGATAATTACTATTAATAATAACAATGAAAGATGGCTTAACGTTCTGATTTTGCTGAAAAAAAATGTAATTTATAATTTGTCAACCGAGAATTCAATTCCATATCGTATGAAATTCGGTAACTAAATGAGAATTCTAAATACTGTTTGGGAAATTTTTCACCTTTCTTTTATTTGTAATGACTTTAAAAATTGCGCTTATACGTGTGAATTTGTTAGTATTCGAATGCTTAAAGTCCCTAAGAGAGAAATTGAAAAGGAGAAAAGAGAAAAACTAAATTAATAAGAAAATTTCAGGTTTAACTTTAGGATTATTTATTATTTTTAAATGCCTCCCCCAAATATGTCAATAAAAAATTCACTTGCGTTTCAATTGATGATTTATTATAACTAATAATAAATACCTTCAATATGATAAAATATCTTAAATTATACTGGAAATGATTACAATGCACTCTCTTCTTTTGGCGTTTGTGTTAAAGACTACTTGTTGACAGTATGAGTTATCTGAAATATGTCATAAATTAACATTTCAAATTACTCTTAAAAGTAAGCTATAGAATTAAGAAAAAGTTTATTTTAAGAGAAGGTCATTCTTTAATCACTCATGGTAAATTATCGACTAAATTGTGAATAAGCAATTTATAGGATCATATAGCTAAATTAAATCAATTATGTCGTCTATTTGCTTTAAAATACTCTCAAGTTTTATTATCGTATCAGAATTTTTTTCGTACTGTCTGTATTCCTCCACTATATAACAATTTTGTTAATTGCTGTAAATTCTACATTATATAGGGTCTTTAAAATATAAATTATATTTTGTATTTTTATTTTACGAGTAATGTTATTATTTCAAGTATTTCTTTTCGTTTGTAATAACGAAAGTAATCATTGCAAACTAATCTTATTATGTTATCCCGCTGGGTCCTCTTGCCAAATATGTAAATCCTCTAAAATATCTGAGAATATATTTTTGAGCCGAGAAAGTGTATTCATATATTGAACAAAATTCTTACATTTTCATTATATTTAATTTAAAGACAAATGTGTAATGTATATATATAAATAGCCCCATACATCCATAACACAAAAACGTTTGTTTAAAATATGACATAAACACAAAGTAATAATTGGCTAGCTTGGATATTGAAATATGTCAAGCAATGTATTAGGGTTGTCCGGAGAAATTTTCAACTCGTACAAGGTGTTAAGACACTTCATCACACTTTTATTTTTTACCCCTTACAAAAGTTGTTACAAACTCGACGGAAGTTTAATTCTTTCGCGGCCGCCTAGATTTTGATGGCCTCGTAGACGTGTCTAACGCTATAGAGCCGATCATTTATGAGATACTCACAGGGACTGGTCTATTTAATGTGTGCTCATTTAGAATCCTAATTTTTATTTAAATTAAATGGGCATGACTTTCTTTAAAAATCTATGCTGTGAAAATATTGGAGCACATTTACATTTAAGAAGATTATGGTTTTGTAATTGCATATGTATCTTTTAAGTTTTCTATTAATTTCCTTACAACTTTTCCCTATTATTAGGAGTAGCCATAATATATAACCTGCAATAAAAATATTTACAATAATCATATCTATTAAAAATAAAATTTGGAACGAATTATTTATGTAAGAAACAGTTTCAAATAATTTATTCATTTGCGATCGTTATTTAAAAGGATGAGAAATATCTTAAACAAATATGGTCTCGTATATACTGGAAGATTTTAAAGAGATATAAAGTAATAAGAGTAATTTCAATTGGAATATCTAAATTTTGAAAAGACAGAATAAGAAAGAAGCGAGAGTAACCAGTAAAGTAGACTCACAACAATAATCACGTTTGAAAATATTTTTCCCTGCTTCAGGTATTTTAAATTATCTGTAACTATGATAATATTAAAGATGGCAAGCAAGTGGGTTTTAGTATTGCGTGTTTGAATTGTTTATTGCATAATGAAGTGGTAATGAGTAAAATATTAAAAATATTTATTTATCACAATGGCAATGGAGATGAGGTGATGGCAGATATGTTTAAAAATGTAGAGGAAACACGTGCGGCGAACGCGCTCAAATGTTGCCAACAAAATATTACATATAAACTTCATGTAAACTGTTACGAAAGTGAGTAAATCGCGAGTGTGCAAACTCTCTGCGATCTTTATTAATTGCTTTTAATTTTTAAATATTATTCAAACCGGACACTAATTTACATTGAAATGTTAATGACAGTTTGAAGTTAAAAATATTTCAATTTAACTTATATGTTAATATCTAATATAAAAAGTCATTGGAAAAGTGGTTTAAAAATACGTTTTAGTGTCTAAGTACACTTACAATATTTAATTTTAGTTGACTATCAACTAAAATTAAATATTTTTATTTAAATATTTTTTTGTATAAATATTTTTTTAATTACTAATCGAAAAACACAAGGGGTGTGGGAAGATATTCTACGTTGCATGGAAGCTTAATAAAAGGTTAATATTAAAAAAAGGTATTTATTAAAAAAAAGACTTGAAACTAACCAATTATAAAATATGAACTACCAAGTAACTCCATAGTCGCGTTCCTAAAACGGCCAATGGTGCAGAAAAATATATCAAGATTTGGCATATCGTATAAAAGTTAGTAAAAAATGGCAAATGCTGCAGGATATTAGTGCGCACTCTAGGCAGATAAAATAAGCTATAACTTCATCCTCTCACGTAACAGTCAAGACCATCTTTATGCTATCACCAAAACTAAAACCGACGGGGTTATCAATATATTAGTTTGAGAATTTAATAAAATGCATAATCAAAATCAATAAAGTGCATATAGAATACTAAAAGTACCTGATACAATGCTTAATTATAAAAAAACACATGTAGCAGTGCAGAAAGTTTATTTTTTAAATATATATCTTCCCACACGCTTTTACGTGACTCCATTACTTTTATTAAACAGGAATATTATAAAAAGAGGTGAATTAAAATAATAGTTTACCTGTAATTACCTTCGTTCAGTAAAAAATGGACTGACACTTAATTTATTGAAATTATTTTTGTCAATCTTCATAATGAAATAATAAATGAAACAAAAGCACACATTGAATATTTAGATGCAAAATATAGCACGATGAGAAAATGCTTATGTTAATTACGAATGGTAATTAAGATAAGCATTTATATAGGATAAATAGCATTTATATAGGCCAATAAGCATAAGATAATAAGCATTTATATAGGCCCAGGAAATATTCAATTAACTTTAATATTTGTTCTTTCTCTCAGTAATCTTCTTCGAAAATGGAGTAATAATGTCTTTCTATAGTTTCTTGAATGTTTTATAATCTGTGTTAGTTACATTATTATAAATAAGATCCTGTTCCTACAATTACTTTTCTATATCGATACCAATTTTAAAACAAATCTTATATTTTTCATAGTAATATTATAAAGTTAACAAAATAAAAGTCCTACCCTCGAAGTATTTCTTCTCTTGGGCTTACAAATTAAGTTAGATCAAGACCTCTTGCTTGAAAGCTCAAGCAAGAAATTGAATGAAATTTGTTTTACTTTATTTTAAACAAATGGAAATTAGGCTACATTGCAAAAAAATGTATTAGGTGTGATAAACATTACAGATAAATTGAATAACTCCAAACGGTAATCAGGTGTTTACATAATATACAAATATATTGTGGCAATATTAGACAGAATGAATATTATATTTAATAATGGAATGAAAAATAATAAAATAAATTGCTCAAATGAAAAGCAAATATATATGATAAAGGTAAAAATAGTAACAATAATTATGTAATCAATTGAACTTTAATTATTACAAAGAGGAGAGAACAAACTTGCCTAGCAGACATTTAGCAGACATTATTTACTCCTTGAAGCTAAGTTTTCAACTCGCTGTGTCCCTTATTTGAGTCATGATCAATTGGGATGCATACTTAAGAAGGCAACTTTTATATTTTCGGTATATAATATGCTAGTTGGATTATAATTATAATTAAATAAACGCCGCTAGCTTTGAATGAAAAATAATTGGTCAAACTGATGCCATATATTACCCATCACAAAAAGGTAATTTTGCATATTTGGTGGCACATTCACGTAATAATGTAACGGAAAATATTTTCAAGTAAAACAGTTATTGAAACAGTGTACCTTAGCCAGTTTCAAACCTTTGAATTCATTCTTCTTTTTAATGTACACCTGCGCATTGCAATACGAGAATGAGAAAGCATATTGAGGCCTATAAATAAAGATGTTTGGTAACTTTGTATGCTAAATAAGCTATATATTTGTAACTCTAAATATACTTATATTTAGAGACATTGGAGTAAACATAAAATCGAAATAACTAAATAAATTACAACCCCTATCATTATTATTAAAAATTGGTCGTTTAAACAAATTTTCTGCGAAATTGTACCAAAATATTTATAATTTTTAATACGCATATCCAATTCAGGTCTATCGCAGAATCCGCAGCAATTTAGAGTTGCGGGTTTTTTATTTTAATTTACAAACAATTTTAAAAATTTAATAAGAACCAAAAATTCAATAAGAACACATTAGACGTTTTTTTTTAAAAAAACTGATCAATCATGTAAAAACTAGTTGTGTCTTTGATTACTATGGCCTTTTTCGTTTTGATACTTGAACGAGGACATCTTGAAATCAAAAATGAATATTGAAAAAATTCATATAAATAAGGATAAAATAAAGGCAAATAACATTTTACAATCCTCAAACGTTAATGTTTTTTAGATATTTAAATATCACGCCGTATTTTAGATATTTAAACTAAAAGCTTCCAATACCTAAAGAAAAGGAGTTTATCCATATACGTTACGAATATCTCAATTGAGGCTACACAATTAAGTGAAACTACGTGATTTAATATTATTTCTTCTTTATTTAAATTTTTTACCACGACTTAGGTTTCATTGTATTACAAACATCTTCAGGTGAGCAATTATCAAAGATTCTTGCTAATTGCCACCTGAAGATGTTCCACAAACTTTGTCAATTGACCACCTGAAGATGTTGTAATACAACGAAACCTAGGTCGTGGTAAAGAATTTAAATAAAGTAGAAATAATACATTTTTGCGATTTTGCTGAAGAACCTAATGTCAAGTAGTTAGGTTTTAAATTGCCCGGATGAACGGATTACAAAATTTTTAGAGTCTATAGCTTTATATGGAATTTAAAAAATTAAATAGTTATGTATACAAATCAAAAGATAAACACAGTTTTTTCAACTATAAAAAATGTAATTAAACCATATGCATTTCGCATAAAAACTTAAAAAAATGGAAGACAGTAAACCACAATAATGGTGAGGGAAAAACGTATAAGTTTGCATTTACGAAACTTACCGTACTATATTACCTTTATCGTTAGTAATATTGTAATTATTATTTCGAAAAAATACATCCAATACCTAATTAAGATACTTTGTCACAGTAAAAATTCTACAGAAAATCAGAGGATGTATTCAGAAAATTTACCACAAAATATTTGAGACACTTTTTAAAAATATATAGCAATAAAAGCAACAACCCCCAAAAAGTTGCTTCAATGAAACGGATTTTGAGAGATGGGCGGAGAATTTGAGGCACTTTCTTCTACCAAATTTCCATTAATAGAGGTATACAGGTAACTACGCGTAACGAACGAGGGGTGAACAGATGACGAGGAATACCACCATATCTCGAAAATACCTTCGTTAAATTTGATAATAATACATTGTTTCCAATTTTAATATGGAATAGAAATGAAGTAAATATTTAAATATAAAAAATGCCTAAATGTTTTAGGTATTTGTGGATAATGAATTGAAATTGGTAAATACTTTTCTGTTATTTAACCAACTGAATATACAAAAAGTAATTCTCTTTAAATTTAGGCGCTAATTGACATTAAAATTAATAATAGCTATTTCAAAATAATTATCTTTTCTGTTGTAATTTATATTATTTTAAAACAGCTTTATGTTTTGAATAACGCAATTAATCAACAAATAACCAAAATAATAAAGAGTAAACTAAACAAAACAAAGATAAACTCCCGCGCTCTCGTAATTATTTATTGGGAAATTTAAAGCAACGCTGGGTCAGCGAAAATATTTTCATTTCACAAAAAGTAAGTTACGTTTCATACTCATCCGAAAGCGAATGAAGAAAATGTTTCAGTGCAGGTTTCCGAATAATTGAGGGAAAATATAGATTTAAAGGAAATAAAGATCCGTCGCGCTCGCTTTAGCCCCTTTAACCATTTGCCTTCAAAATAACCACTGGTAATCGTAAGTTATGACGTCTCTTTAAATTTGCTATATCCTATTTAGTTTTGAGTTTTGACAAATTTACGCCTTTTTTGAACGATATTACGTTACTCGGCAGTTACACAATAATGAAATATATGGTTATTGAATTCGGTTACTATATTAAATCGGTAAGTCAACGAATGTCAATATACCGAAGCCTTCTATTTAAATGTTTTGAAATCGAAGACAGTAATGTGAAATTTGGTGGTTTCAATATTACGATAAATTTGTTACACGGAAATTATCTTTAAAAATGCTCTTATATAGAAGTGTTTCTTTTCATTGCTTACCTTACTATATGTTACATATATTTTTGGCTGGTCCGTTTAAAAGCCAGGAGTGTTAAATTCCATTTAAAAGATAGGAATGTTTCCACTATTCTGATTGACTTTTTTACGCCTAACTTATCCTCACGGTATATACTGTCATGTATATTATATCTTTCTGATTTCTATGCCTTACCTACATTACCATATTTCTGTTACGTTTTTAACTAATTTATCAAAAGGATAGGAATACGAAATTTAGAGGTTTAACTAAACTGACATATGTATTACACATAATTAATCCTTATATATGTTCTAATACAGAAATTTTTATATTTCTGTTTTTCTTTTTCATATTATAAATACTTTTTTAATTTATCATTCCAAAAAATAGGAATGTAAAATTTAGAGACACTACACTTTTCTGATATATTTCTTACAGGAAATATATTCTTAAACATGCTTTTAATTTTAGACATATTTTTAACTGATTCATCCATGTGACATAAGTTTTTCTTCCTTATTCATTAGATATCGTCTACTATTCTTTTCAAAATTTTTACTTTTCTGTAGGTATTATATAAAATGAAAATTTAAACTCAATTTGAATCGGCAAAAAATTTCAGCTTCAGTACGTGCATACAAAAATTACGTCAATTTCAATCTTTATTTAATACTTTTACAGAAGTGATATTTATTGAAAAAAAGCATTTGAAATCGAATTACTTACCCTACCTTCTAAAGATAAAAAAATAAATGACCTATGTAATTATCGAAATCTTTGGTTTATTAACGACCAACAAGATTTAAGAAAAATTGTATTTTAATTTTTGTTTTCCACACCTGTGAAAAATACACTAGGCAATGTTCATAAATAGCTGAATGAAAATTTTTATTGTCTTAAAATATTTAAGTACTCGTATTTACATATACCTAATTGTATGCGTAGTGCAAATTTTTCGTAGTACAAGTTTCATTTGAATTTAATTGGTTTTGTTCCAATAAGCATATGAATAAATATTACTAAACCTGAACGTCTTAACTGGAGTTATTCATAATTCTTCATTCTTAAACGATAGCACCATTCGATATATCCCCCATATTACTTCAGTTATAAACTCCAGTTTTATACAATATGCCATTTTTGGCAATATTTAGTGCTTTTGCAAGTGCGAATACTATCAACCAAAACATGTCTTAATACCTAATAATATTTAAAAACCACCGCAGCTCATAAAAAAATACAGTGTAAAACTTATGACGTAACATGAATAATATCTTATAAATATTATGTATTCTGCGATTTTCATATATCGAGGTTTGGTCGAACGCTTTATTATTACCCTTTATTTTATGGGACCAACCCATCAGAGACTTGAGCATCAAAATCCCATCAGGATGTTGAGATGTATATAATGTGAATTTTTTACTACATTATAGATATATAAATATTTGTTACTTCGCTCTAGAAGACAGGTAATGATTGAATGGTTTAGGATGACTTGTCCTCCTTGGGGCCTCCCACATATTTTATCACTTTTAACTCTAATGGAATTATGATTTATTTTGTTCCTATATTACTAATGTTCAGTATTATATGAAACTCGTAAGTTCTCGGAAATCTATAATATCATATATTTAATTGTGTGAATTCAGATATTCAAAAGTATTCAGTAAAATATATAGGTATACATTTTAAAGTTTTGAAAAACAGATAAGTATGCTAATTATATTTTTTCCTTTCTTATAATTCGTAGCTAAATAAAAGTAAGAAACGTGCAAAAACAAATACTCTGCTCGGTATATCTCGGCATGAAACAATTTAATAAATTATAGTTTTTATATTATGATGACAAATTTATTTTTAATTAAGTTAACTCATATGAGTTAACTTCAGCGCATATTTATGTTTTAAAACCATTAACCATGTTGCCGTATCTACCGTATTATCAAGATTAACCGTGATACGTATTACGAGTAATCTTGAGAAATATTAATAATGACCGGTTAACTTTAACATTAATTTTGATCGTCCGATACAATTTTATGAATTTTAAACTTAAGCTCAGAGCCATAGTTAAAGTACAAATTACTCAATCTAGATTAAGATAATCTTCACATGCACCTGGTTATTTTACCGTTTTTAATCGCAAAAATATAGAAGAATTTAAAAATAAACCTACAACATACCCGCAGGTTTCACATTATTAGAGCTTTGTATACACGTAGATACGTATAAGCATTTAAGAGTACGTAGAAAACGTACTAACTAATTTTAACCTTTAATGTAATTTTTCTATGTAAAATAAATACATTCCCCAAGATACATTAAACTATAGCAAATTGTTTCTCAACTAGGCGATTTAGAATCCTTGTTTTACTTTTACGTAGCGAAATGTCCAATAAGGGTGTTTTTTCATAATTTTGACCAGGAGATTGAGTGACTTGAGGTGGGAAAGATGAGAATATGGGAACAACAAGGAGGGAATATACTTTCTTGCGGACATTTTTAATATTTAAATATTATTATAAAAAAAAACATTTTTGTGATATGTAAATAAATACCCCACTCGAATAAAATTAAAAGGAAGTTGTTTTCCAAAATTTAATTTGCTCACTTATTGATTCCGGGACCACTATTCACATTTTTCTTAACAAGTAATGTCATAAAACGGGATACAACGAAAATTATGGATTAAAAATAAATATCTAAGTTTGAAAAGAAATAATATACATTTGTTTGGAAACAATGGGAAGATGCGACGGAGTGATAAAATTACCGCTTTTTAAACCGTTTTAAACTTCAATAATACGAATGGGTTTGAGCTTTTGGAACTTATTAATTTTTTCTCATTTATGTATTTTTCTTAAGTTGAAAAAATATCCATACACTACTTAAAAAAATTGTTACTAAAGATTACATGGGCTTTCTAAGCTAATTTTAACACCGATACATTAAGAAGTTTTACGGAAACAGCAATTCAAAATAGGTCAAGTTAAAAGAAACAAACTTAAATTACACACTGTCCCAAAAACTAGTAATGTAAGATTTTTTACTATGTATAAACGAGATGATTAAAGTATATGCAGTTTTACGCTTATTACATATAAAACTTGGGAGAACGAAATTAACTGAGAATAAAAAAATAACAATACTTTTGCGGAATAATTTGAAAAAATACAGCATCGAAATTGGCTTCTGTCGATGCTGAAGCCAATTATACAATATATATATATATACATATATATATATATATATATATATATATACATATATATATATACATATATATATATATATATATATATATATCGATTCACAAACTCAGAAAAATGTAAAAGAAATTGTTGTCCTCAAAATAATTACAACGATATTACATATGCATATCCTTGCTTCGTTCTCCATCATTATAACAAAATATCAGGTTGGTTAATGACATACGTGTATTTGTAATCCTACATGGATTACACATTTCAAATTTAAGGCTGCATTGTTTTTCCCAAATTGATGACGCAACAAAAAACATTGTCATACTACCGGTTGTAAGTTATTTTAATATTTATTTTTAAAATATATTACTTATAATTTGGCTTTTACTTTGAGACGTATAGATTGAAAGTATTAGAATTTGGAGAGGGACTTTCCATTCTTTTCTCTAATATTTCTCTATAATTCATATTAAATCTATGATTTTTTTGTTGCTTTTAAGAAAAAAAACTATGAAAACGTCCTCGCTTGTTGTTTGTTTGTTTCTTAAAATAAAAAAAGTTAAAATTTAAGACGAGCTCAAAAGAAATGCGTCTGAATAGCATATGATAAAATATTTAACCGTACCTGAATCAATCATGAAATCGATGTTGGAATTGAAACACTGAAAATACTGAATAGTGAATAAATATTGTTTGTTAATATGAACAAAAACAGGAAGAGAAAAAAGTAATTAATTTCATGAAATATAACTTGCCTCTCCCGAAATTTGAGTGCAAATAATTCTGTCTAGTTATATTTAATAAAGTTTTATCTTATTTTAATATTGTACTCATTAAAATATTCGCGAAGTTGATTGCAGTGGGCTGACTTATTTTATTTTATGGTACTTTCATACTAGGCAGATTTGACAATTTTTTATATATTCTTTCCTCCCTAAAATATTTTAAAAACTATATAATTTTGCAATCATTATTAAACCATGTTTAGTTCTATATAAGTAATATCCGTAACTGATTTCTAGACAAACGATTATTCTTACTCTCGCGCACGCACGCACGGACAAACACACGCCAACACGTACGCCAGTAAGCACACTAGCACGTTCACATGCACCCACATACACTCTCGCGAACGTACGCAGGCACAAGCACACGCACGCCTGCCCACATGCACGCGTGCACGTCGCGCGCGAACTAACGAACGCACGCAGGCACGCACAAACACAATTATATAAATTGGTACCGAAATGGGTCAATAGCTTAATATTGTATTAATTTTTTTTTAAAAATTCAGCTTTTCAATGAAAAAACTCAGCTTTGTAATTTTTTTTTATATTTTTCTGTATTTATACTAGTTAGTTACTTTAATGTTTTTAAATTTTCTTCTGATTTACTTGTTTAGCTGTTCAGGAATGCGACTGAAATATTTTTAATAAACACATAGAAAACTTTTACTTTTGCTTAAACATTTAAACGAAATAGAAAAATATGCAGTAAAATATTAGCATCCAATCGTCTTTACAATCACAAATTAATTGACTGCCTTAATTATAACCACCGAACTATTAAAAACATAGTTTGAGTAAAAGATGTTTCCCTAATTTTACGGATTTTAATTTGAAACCCTAATTACGATTTTGGCAGTAAAAATACGACCTTAAATAAACAGACAAAGGCAAAACAGGGGAACGGGAATACCTTTTGAAGTCGGTTTCCTGGCCCTTAACCGAAACTAGATTTTGGAGACCGGATCTACGTGAGACGGAAGGTAATCTTTGGCTACCTGCCTTTGTATGTACTGACTTGTATTTTGCTTTTGTATTGCGAATTTTCTCTCACGTTCGTAGTATAATTAGGGCCGGGTAATAATGATAAGATTAAATTATTGATTGGATTTATTAGTTTCTCCAAGTTTTTATCATTGACCCATAGAATATTGGTTAATCTACAAACGAGTGTTTAATATAAAACTCACATAAACTGACATTTCCATATTTTACATTAATGTATTAAAATGTTTAACAGCAACGTTAAGTTCTTATTTCGGTTATATTCTTTTAAATTACCGCAAATAATTTTAATTGTTTACACAGAGATACGTTAAAAGTGATCTTATATTATTCGCTCTAAAATCAGAAATAAACATCACACCGAGATAATTTTAAATTTATTTCAAACAGAAACACACTTGATGCTGACATTGGAAATGTATCATTAATCAACATTAGACTTTACCTTTAAACCACACGTCTTCAATTAAAAATTGCTATTGAAAACCAGTAAAAGTATTAAAAGTATTAACATTTCCTCTCGTATCTTCCATATTGACTGTTTTTGTTTAATTGATTATTATGTTAACTAAAAAGGTTGTATTATTTTCATTATTACAGAGAGATTATTAACATTTTTCCGTGCAGTTGATTTCAATGATGGTGATGCCACCATTTTTTTGCATATTCTATAAATCTAAAAGAATAATTCTTAAGATAATGCATTTTTATTGAATTTTATTATTATCACGAAGAAACATGCGATTAGATATACAATTTTATAAACCCTCTACAATGAAGTCTGACTAAGCCCAAAATTACTACAAGATTTTGTCTATATATAAATTTAAAATTTTCTATAAACTTTTCAGTTCACATAACTTATTTTGTAACAAGGTGTAAATGTATCATACATTCACGAGTATTCTTAGAATCTTATCCGAAGTTTATTTAGCAGACAATAATTATATCTAATTATATTCTACCTAACGGAATCTACATAGTGTTAACCCATAAACAGATGCAACCTACCCATTCTCCGCACAAAAGTAAATCATACAAAGTAATGTAAGTAATTAAATAATAGATAATTACATACTCTACAAATTTCGTGCAACAATAAAAAAATTTTTTTATCTTTTCCTTTGACATCTTTGTTAGTGAAAACGGTACCATTTTGAGAACTTCAAAACAAAGTCCTATGCAAATTACGAGTTTTTCTCATTTTATACTGAGGTTTATAGTTTATTTTGCTGTATTACATACTGAGTACATATTACAAGTTATAATTACAGAAAAGGTTAACAGATTAAACATAACATTAGGAACGTTTTGAAACTAGACTTACAATAAATTCCGTTACTGATAAAAAATGCAGCCAAATTCATTTGACTTTCTTTTGACAACAGCTGACAAAAACTCCTCATTACAGTTAGAGAGTAACTATAACTCGGAAATAATAGCAATTCAGCGATAATATAATCGATGTCAATTATTTCATAACTGATTAGCAAAGTTCACTTTTTGCTTTTACCTACTAAAATACTTCTCTGATTAAAAATAAAATCAAGAGGGACCCCACCCCATATCTCATCGATTGACATGAAACTTTTAGTCTTACAATAATTCCAATTATAGAATGTTGATAGCTAAACGTTTAGAAACACGTATGCTTCAAAAATTTCTACAATTTATACTGTTTGTCAAAAATTCAGCTACGTAAACACTCTGAATGTTATCAACGGTTTTTGAAATGAACTAGAATATTTTAAAAGTATACGCAATTGCCCTCAGAAAAACACGTCCATGTTTATGCTGTGGACCTAGCTCAAATAACAAAATACATGCAATCGGCCGTAAAGTTTATTTTCGGTCGAATCTATGAGCTAAACTATACTTGTAGTTAGAATTATTCAAGAACTAATGTGCATGTCTTGGATGATGTGATGAATGAAAATGTCCTAACCATTATTATTTCCAAAATATTGTACTTGATTATAATAATGAATTTTGACTCCATATACTGCTAAAATAAAAAAAAATTAGATTCTTATATTGAGAATACATGTCAACACAACTGTATAAAAGTCGTGTAAGTAAGAAATTTCTAATATTAATTTTTTTTTTCTTTTCCTTGCTTTTTATAATCCTGTCCTTCCCATGTTGTTATTTTTCATCAGCAAATAAATAAAAATTAATAATTATATTTCTCTTATATTCGCACTATATTAAACTCAAAATAAGGATAATAACGTTCAATGAATACTTATGTTTATTTGGTTGGAACCACGCGGATACATTCATTTATTAAAATTTTAAGTAATTAATTTTACATTGCATAATCGTAAAAACTATATTTCTTTTACTGATGTACGGTACATTTTTTAAATTTTAGAAAAATTTATGAATTATGTGAAGCAACATGCAAAGTGTTAATTTTAGTAATAACAAAAAATACGTTATCTATTGCTGGCCATTCCCCGGTTTGTTTAATTCGTGATCGAGTTATATTGTTTCTCGTGTTTTAAATATTTAATCCATAAGCTTTGAATAAATATCTGCTATTGATGTATTTGATATTAGAATAATTTGAAACGCAATATTCATTGACCAAATTTGAATCCCAACTTTAATTAAGCTGATTAATCCCGATTAAAATTACAAATTCAAAATTCAACTTGTCCGTTCTTTTACTTACTCGCCCCCACTTCTCTAAATTTTGCACGTATACAGCTTGCGTTATGGAGAAAACATACGATTTTTTCTGAAACTTTTTTTGACGTGATAACGTCTTATAAATCGATTAACACCGTCTGCACGCATAAAAAAATGTTTCACGTTCCGCCTGAGCGGGAAAGCGAGAGCGCGGAACAAGTGATAGGGAGGCACGATCGGCCCAAGTGTCGGAATTTATCTCTCTTCTCGCGTGACGTCAGAGCTACACTCCCCTTGATTTCCTACTTTTCCTATCATCGTCCTATCCTTAACATAATAACACAGATTGGAAGATCTTAAATATAACACATGTATATAAGTTGTTAATAAATTATTAATAGCACATTGTTACTTGTAATTAATCTGTATAATTAAAGTAAAAAAATATTTGAATTAACAAATGTAAATAAATATTAATTTATCGAAAAAGTTGTAATTTTTAATTAACTCCTTCTTTGTATTATACAAAATAATAATAATTCAGTGATAATAATTCAATTTAATTCATAAAAGTATGCAATTTTTCATCAATGTTTCTTTATGACGTTATTACGTAAAACTGTCGTCCGTAAACCGACTTTACAGACAACCAATATTTTTTGACATTTAAAAAATTCGGTATTACAAGAGTATAATAGGTGTCGGAACATATGTCGTAATTTAATCGATTAATCGCTTATCGCGAATCGATTAATCGCTTATCTTTAGAGCCCAAAACCTGCATGCAAATCCCGCTACCTAATATGAAATCTATGCGGGCGAAGTAACGAGCAAAATCTGTTACAAATATAACTAAGTCGTACATTCCATAAGTTATTATCAGATCTATAACACGTAAATATATCTCTTTTGTTTATCATATTAAAACATTTTCGTAATATTCCTGAAAAGAGACATCGAATATCGAAAGTTAAATCACAGCACATAATAGTGATGGATATATATATATATATATATATATATATATATATATGTGTGTGTGTGTGTGTGTGTGTGTAGCAGTAATAAACATAAAATATACATAAATAAATAAAAAAACATTAATAACCTTTTTTCCTAGTTCTAAGCTATTGAAAAATAGAAGAAACTTTCAAGTCATGAAAATGACCATTTACATCAGAACTTCAAAAAAATAATCTCAATAAATTTTATTATTCAAATTATTTGTTGAATCACATTATTGATCACGTGGTATTTAAGCCATTATATTATCAGTTCAAATAGATTATATAATTAGTTCAATAGCCCTGTCACCCACACCCGAAAAAATTTAGTACAAAAATTATGTTTACAGATCTCTAAAATAAAAGTGTGATAGGTTTTTGTGGTCAAACATATTTAAATAATTAGTTAATATTTATGCACTTTAGCTGGAATCATAGCAATTCTCCTTATATATACGATGAGGTAAACGTGTACATTATAAATGGCTATTATTTTGAGTTATCAATAAAATTTCAACCACCGAAGGCGTAATCTTTGAAATTATTTACATCTTAAGATTTTTTGTGAATCATGATATCGAATTGATTTCGAGTAGCCTCAGGCGCTAAACTGACTTATAATGAAAAACGTTAATATTGAATAAAAGTCTTCAAAAATATTACCCTCTTATTGTTTAACATAAGAGGATGTGGAATAAAATAAAACCTGACAAGTATGAGTAAGACTTACACTACGAGAGTTCCGTGTAATTTTTGACACCAATACTCTAATGATTCACTAGTAACAACATTTAATGTTTCACTATGTGAACATATTGCTTAGTAAGTCTGTTATAGGTAAGATATGATCAATTTCACAAACTAGAAAATTTAGAATCATCGCTCTACATTTTCGATAACATTCTGGGCAAATTCTACCAGCCATGTTGTTTCTTGTACTTTAGTTAACCGGTTTCGGAAGGAATGGGGATGCGGTTACATTTTTAGAACATTAGATGCATATTCCTTATAGCAACATTTCCCAAACATTTTTTTCCTGGCCAAGCTACCTTTCCTCTTCGTTACACAACAAAAAAAAATTTAACCTTCTTGGTGGATAATTAGGTAAGATAAAACATAGTTGAATGTTCACATAGAAATATGTATTATAATAAAATGTAATCGTTAACTTTTAACAATAATAATATAATTATATTTTGGTTATTATGAGTTGGCCACTAATAGTGCGAAGTATGAAACTATTTATGCTTAACTAAGAACTCCAAGTTTATTGGAAAAGACGTTAACTTTATCCTTAGGTCTAGTTCAAAATCCAATTTATTTATAAATTTACTTTTAAGGAGCACGAAGTGTTTAAAACCCTCTCTCGCATTTATAAATGGTGACAAAAGTGTTACAAATTTTATCGATTGATCTGCTTAAACTGAGCACTATTGACGACAAGATTACCAAAAATCTATCCATGGTATTCTTCCAAATGTGTCTTTAAGTGCTATGTAACAAAAAAGTTCAATTAACGAATCGACAAATGAATCCGATAAACAAATCGTGGATTCTAAGTTGACTGAAAATGGATTTCTCGTCCGTGACTAGTGGTTGATTGATGAAAAATATTCCATTAGATTAGTTTCCACTGCTAGCAAATATTATTTGAGGAGAGTTGAAGTCTCGTGCGGAAATGAACTATTATTGTACTCTTTTTGTAACTCTGGTAACTTTCTAAGGTATTTGATTCTGAATGACCTGACCACAAATCACGATTATTTATTGCAGCTTCTACTTCCTCCTGCACTTTAAATACAATTATATTACTATCTTGTAATGGTGTTTAAATTATTGCAAAAACAAAATAATCCAAATGTAAGCAACCTTCATTGCTAAATGAATATCATGAAATCTTTCCTTAAATAGTATAACATTTATAATTTTTAAGGGATATTAATTTAAGAACCCTAAAATTATTTCCTTCAATTAAATAAGTATTCTTAAGGTATTCCTTCTTGATAGCCATCGCACCACAAAATATAAAAAAGTAGTTAGTGATTACTATTAATTTTTGCACAGAGTAGATGATATTCTTGAATTCAGCGCACAAGATTTAATAAGTTAATAAATTTTACACAAACTTGCATCGTTACGGTGAGAAGTGATGTCATTTTTTTACCACCAGTGCCTTTCTATGGACACCATAATGCATCCAAACACATTCTGGCGCTACGGTGTTTACTCTCAGATAAATCAAATACGAGCGCCCGACATTGCGCTTGTTCCATTGCTGCTCAATCCCACAAACTTCTTACACTCAAAATATATATTTCTTCTACTATCATAACTGTCTTTGTTGTCATTGGTTTACAAAACAGAAAGTCCTCGTGGTTTGTATTGGCAAAATCATACCTTACAAAACACATCAGCGTTATCCGACACGTCTGTACTTTCATAAATGTGCAAGGAAATATAATGACACAATTTTACGTGACCAACGCTTCTCTTTTTTATTTGATAAGTGCAACAAATTTATTTGGTTTATTTTTTTCACATAGTCGAGATGCTAATATTTTCAATACTAGCATTTCGAATATGTGGAAAAGTGAAGTATTAGTGTGAAGTATTAAATTCTCACCAAATGTGTGTATACACAGTCTCAAAAATTAATTTTAATATTTCGCAAGAAGCTAATACAAAGTTTTCAGTTGGAGTGCTCGTGAAAAAATTGAAGCCCTATTTTATATGTTACCTTTTAATCCTCTCTTCTTATCATTGAAAAGTTTTATTTACTTGTTTTTGTAGTCCGGATGTCTCATCTCCAAATGTCACTTCAAATTTTAAAGTTTCAAAGACCTGCATCAAAGTACCACATTACGAATTACACACCATTGTTTGTTACCAGTACCTTCCATAAAGCCAAATTTAGTATAATCTTCAGAATATTGTCGGTTCCAGGACTCATTCTTCTTTTTTGTTAGATTATTTTTCTCTAAATCGTGTGATCATTTATTGGAACAACTATCATAACTTGCACTCAGCTGTCCATCACTCGATTGTTGGTTTGTATTACTATTAGAACTGTTACTTTGTTTTATTAACCACTTATCTATTGCTTTATTAAATGTAGGTAAGGGTAATCATGCACGAAAAGACTCGCATTCTTTATACTAGACTCGCTCTGTACCGAATACAAATAAATACTTTAAGTTCTCTAATTTCACTTAAATTTATTCATATTTATTACGTACACTGGTGCACGTGCATGCGTGCTTACAAAGTTGTTTAAAAATTATAGTGCATAAAAAGCGAAGTATATAGAAAGAATTTATTGATTAAGGTAAAATGGGAATAAACTAACGTGTTTAAGATAAGGCAGAGATATCACAATTTAGATATTTCATTAATAAACATTTTAGTATGGACGATGAAATCTTCTGAATCTTTATGAACCTTAAAAACGTAAAATTAGAAAAGTACTACCAGTGTGTGAATTAGATGAGCATCTAACTCAGGGAGGAAATTGCAAAAAAAAGATGTTATTTTATTTAGCGAATGTGTTAACAATCATTTCTCTTAAATAGAATAAGCAAAGATATATTGAATTCCTTTGTTTTCCTTCTGCCCATTTATTGGTTATAAGCAGAGGTCGGATTCTGACGATCATTTTAAGGCCGAATTGGGGAAACATCGCAACTTGTTTTAGTTAAAAGGAAACTTTAAATTAATTGAAGGTAAAATGAATATTCATTACATTATAATTCAATTAGCAAGTAGTGATTTTCAGGACATACCAGGGCCGGACCGATAGGTCATTTTTGATTTAATCTACTAACCTTTTTATTATTTCTGATCGGTCTTCTGATGTATTATTTTGAGATAAATTTTGTTATGTTTATCAGCCTCAAGAAAATTAATACAACGCAAATCGTGAAAGTAAATTTAACCTTAGATATTGAGGTATAAAATTTTTAGGAGAAATTTTATTCACAACCCACATTTTTAAATTTATATATAAATTATTTAAAATTTTTATGACATTTTATTTTTTGAAATTTAGTTTAAAAAAAAATATTCTAATAATCTGGACAGTGCAATGTAAGAATTAATTTTTATGTACTTTCCTTACTTGATAATTTGCCCTATATAAATTTTTTTATGAAATTTTTCGATGGATAAAATGTTAACCGCTAAAGAAAATAATTATATATTAATTTTTTAAATTTCTTTGTCAACCATATTTCCATTATATTAAAATAAAAAATATTTAAATAAATAATATTTCTGTACGCAGTATTTAATCTGGATTACTAATACTTTTTATTTCTTCAAGAATTACTTTTTCCTTCAGAATAGACATTTTATTGAATTCTGCCTTAAACTCACTGATTGCAGCAGTTGCTCACCATCTAAAGAAATAACAATTTACATAATTTAACATATTGTTTCTATTCATATACATTAAGGGACCGTTACGAAAAACCAACGGGCTGTGGTGGTAATGAAATATTAATATGCATTTCTTTAAATTTTTGAAAAGCACCTTGTATTTAGAAACATTTTTGGCATTATTTATGAACTCATCTTGTTTCGTCTTTGAAACTGTTTCTGATTTCTCCACCAATCTGATGTACAATGCAAATAATTTCTCGCGCATCTGTGTTATCTAATTGTACAATTTTTTTAAAGAAAGGTTTTGTTATAACGGACTCTTCAGGAATATACCGTCAACTACCAAAATTTTCAAGAATTAATTTAATTAAAATGTACATGATATGTTTGGAGAAACGACTATCGCCAAATCGTAATTAAAATCAGTTCAAGATATATTTTCTTACATATTTCTTGATAAAACACACCAAACGCACTCAAAAAATTGAAAACTTTTCGAGTTGCATGCAAACTCATAGTCAAAGCGCTACGAAAACTTAAACTCAAAGCAAAACAGAGTCCACAATTAGTCTTTATCGTCAAGGTAAATGAAAGGGAAACGATAAACTCCTCCACACACAATTTTCATTTTAAATATATATATATATATATATATATATATATATATATATATATATATATATATATGTATATGCCTTATGTATCTGAAGGAATTTTTGTCACTTCAAACACTTGTCCTATGAATCATATATAATCCGACAATATGTTATTTTTGTCAATTGGTCGCCTAGTTTGTAAAATAATTGAAGTTTAAATTTTGTATGAAATCATAATTATGATTAAATTAACGATCTAATTTTTACACTAAATATCAGTTTCGCAACGTGTACGCCTATTGCAAACTTTGCGAACTCTGAAATGTCAAAATGAAGTATCTTTATTCGATTCAAAAAACCTAGTTTTTTAAACAATAAAAATCAAAATAAATTTTTTTTTTGAATATATTTCGTATTTACACATACCCAAATTTTATATTCCGTTTCCGTGTAAGTACCTTGCCCGTTTTTCCCCATACCGCACTTTCCCCATACCGCATTTTGACTTAAGTATGGTCCAGGTAAAGGAAAGAGAAAGAGCGAAAGATTCTTTTCCGAATGGCAAAATAGACAAGTAGAAGGTGAATACAGGATATATAAAGAAATAAACGCCAAATCAAATATAATTAACTTCCCATCGCAGACTACTGGTGTTTTTACAGTAGTAACCTCGAGTACGCCATTGCGTGCTATAGTTACAGCGTGTAGATAGCTTTAGGGATATGGGAGACACAGTGGATGAAAATTTTCAAATTTGGGCATATTCTCAATCGATTTAGTGGTAACTAAACCTACGTCATTAAATGAATTAAAATTAACGAGAGAATGCTCGAACAATACTAGAATAAACTGGATCGAAAGATCCAGAATGTTCTGGAATATTCTACAAGTATTAAATGTGTATGTATTAACATCATTTAATGAAATTACTTCAAATATACGAGAATATCCTCGAATATACTAGAATGTATTAGTAGGGAAGGATGGAGATCAACATAATTTTCTTTGTTCCAGCTATATGCTGCGCCATCACCAGACAAGAATAAAATCGATATGTGTATGCACCAGACAACACGACAGGAAATATAATGTATAATATTGTATTTTGATGAAATTACTTGATACATAAGATAATCTTGTATACCGAAAAAGAAGTAAGAATAAAAAAAATGTGATGAACGTTTTTTATATTAGATTAAAAAAAAACTACAAATATTCCAAAAAAGTAACCCAGCGAAGTGAGTTATTCTCGGCTAGTTGTAAATATATCCAATATTATTAATATGCAACCAGCGAAAAGCTTGATGAGCCAAGCATAATTTATGGATTCCTCATTTTCAATTTTTCATGAAATTGCCGATACAGCTCAATTATTTTTTTAATACAATGCTAAAGTATCTACTTCTAAATTTTCGTGTACTTATGTCTACTGAAGAAAAATGTAGCCGACCGGACAAACGACAATTAACGAATAGACGAACAGACAGCTACGACGAAATTATTAATTATTTTAGCAAGGAATCTTAATGAATACTTGTATGTTAATTAGTGGAGATTATGTTAGGAGCAAGATATAAATTTAGATAGTTTTGGTTGTCATATCTAGAATTAAAACTCTATCTACCTCTTCAGGAGATAGCATAAAGGTTTTGAACATATATGTATGTCGGTAGTTAACCCCACCAGCAAACATAATTTTCAGCGTTGTCACCGCTCTCTCATTTCCTCTGTTTATTTTCATTTAAATACGCTCAATCGTGTTTTTGAATAACTTCATTTACAATTCCGTCGAATACATTTATCATTATTACCTTGCGACGAGATGACATTCGTGTTGAAAAGTAATTTGTCATTCACTTAACGCTGTTTACGTTTGAAATATTGTTTTGTGTGCTGATCTGAATATTACTTTTCGAAGGTAATAATATTTAATATCAGTTACAATAAAGAAAGATGTAACATTTTCGTAGGTTGAATTTATTATTCTGTTATTCATTAACTTTGGGAGTGTCGCTCGTGAAAACCGAAACATGGGTTATATAACATAATATACCTTATGTAATAATAATATTTTAAGGTTGTATAATTTTATCACACATAATATTTTAATTAAGTCAAACGACTCTTAACTTTAATAATTATACAGAAGAAGGAAAAAATTTACAAAGCATTATTTTTCTCAAACATTATTTTAAATAGCATTCATTAATAGATGTAATGGGTTATTATTAATATGTCTTATTAATATGTATAATAAGGGTTTTTATAATTGCAAAAATTTACAATTTAAATTTATATAATTCTTGAGTTAGTGAAACACTCTTCTACACACGATACTGTCTTTGAAGTTATAGACATTACAATTTATTTTAAAAATCTGCCAAATGTAATAAAATAATAAATGAAAATAAAAACAAACACGATACACTTGTCACGTTTAAAACCATTTTCACTATAATTTATATGTCATTGTATCAAATGAGCACAAATAGCAAAATGGATGTGTTATACTTAATATATATACTTACTGCCTTCCGCTTTTTGGATCAAAGAAGCGTTTTGTTTGCGGAAAATTCTCATTCACACCGCACTGCGTGTTTTACTGGGCCCATCCTTAATGTGTTCCCATTTCCCACTCACCACTTTCTTTGGCTTCAGGTTCCTGCGCTAATGTATGCGATACGGTGAGTTGGAATGAACACTAAATACTGTAATGTAAAAGTCAATCGTAAGTTCTATCGGTTAAATTCTTAACGTTGCGCTGGCTATTTTCTAACATAATGAAAAATTATATGGATATAAGAGAGGGAGAAAAGCATTGTGTTAAGTAAAAGTATGATATTATTGCGCATATTATGTGTCTTTTTATCCTTTACTATATTTCCCACGTAGTTACATTAAAGAGTGGTGATTAATATTTAAAAGTTTTTATGATTCCTTATCCTCTTCAGGAAAATAGCTGGGTTGAAAGGCACTTCCTATTGAATAGTCGTTAAAGACTCAAAGCTCGTACTGAAGTAAAAATAAATACCATTTTAAAGATTAAAATTAACTTATTTTATACATTCCAATTTTACTAAAATATATTCTCGAAAATATATTCTTACAGAAGGAAATAAATTACTTTTCCATATTATTATATTTGCGCTATAATACAGTCCTAAAAATGTACCTATTAAATAACTATATTTATACATAAAAGATGTAAAATTTATGCTATTCAACTAATCTAAACATAAATCAATCATAATTTCACTAAAATAAAGGCATTTTATTTGTTTTTATTTAAATCAAGAGTTTTTCTTACAAGTAATAAAATATAATTATAATGAGTACAAATAAGATAATAAGTTAAATATAAACTGGAAAACGGTAACGCTTTAAATCAATGGTAAATATGATTTAGTCTTAAAATAAAAAAAGAGCGCGGTGTTTTTCAATATCCTAAGTCTATCATATTTTGCGGCCTTTAGAGCAATTTGGAGAAAATTTCTTATCTCTTTTGCGTTGGCAAAGCACACATTTGCATTGTTTAGGCTTAGCTTTTTGTGCAGCTGATATAGTTGACATAACATATTGCTTCGATGCAACTTCTTGTGTACTCTTCTGAGTTTTGTAATTATATACTAAACACTTTCGACACGCTTTTTTGATATTTTGAACCTATTTTTTATGTCTCATATTCTGAACAATTCACCATGTCTTTATAAAAAGTAGCATCAAATCCTATATCAACTTGCAAAGGAAATTAAAATATGCTATTTTAACTTATAAAAGGTTAGTCCGTTTAAGTTTAGAATTTTGAAAGATTTTATGGCTGCCAATTGGAAAACGTTGTAGTAAATTGCCAGTATTTACCGCTACATTCATATGAGTGACAGTAAAGGCGATACATAAGATCTACATTATCTAATCCACTTTTAATAGAATTATGTCATTCTGTTACTTTTATTTTTACTAAATGATCTCAGGTCAATGAAGTATATCAAATAGCTAATTACTTTTCGAGACAGTAAGTAAAAATCTACATGTGACGGTGAGTATTTTAAAAAAATTTGGAATTATCTACAAATCTATTCCATTGTCAGAGGTAATATACCCGTGACAATGGTAACAGGTCAGGGGTAATAGACCCTGGTGGAATTTCGGTTTTGGTTTTTATTTTACCAATAGTCCTTAGTTTGTATATTTCTAAAATGTATTTAAATACGAGCACAAACACTTTGTAGCAATATTGATGTTAGATTCAGGTACGGATTTTAACAAATCTTTTACAATGTGTCCAGAAAGAGATGGTTAGCAATTTGAGTATTATTCCGCATACAGCAACCTTGTTTTTATGTAGCAATATTAGAATTACAATAATACTTCACTTTCAGACCCTATTTATCAAGTTTTTACATATATACACATCGTCTGCTTTTCTGGATTAAGTTTAATTCGAACAACATAACTTTTTCGGCACTTTATCAACAATGTCTTATTTTAAATAATTTTCAGTGTAGTCTAGTGAGTTTTTTATAGTTTTCCTCATTAATTTTTACTAAGACTCTCATACATTCAACATACAAGGTTTTAAGAGTTTATTGATTGCAGTTTTAATAAATCTTCATGTAATTGCTTACGCGCAGACATATTTTGAGTACATTCCTAGGTTTTAGATTAAATTGTTTTTCGATTTTAATTCAGTTGTGTCACGTTTTGGCATTAGCATAGAAATAAAAAATTAATAAATATTGATTAAATTCATTACAGACCAAAATTTTGGATAAGTAGTTATAAGTAATTGTAACTGCAATTTTAATATGCAATTTTTCTATTAGTTATTATCTTCACAAGAAATGTAAACTTCTGAATGAACATGACGAAAAATAAGTTAAAGGCTGCATTAGGAAAATTGATCCCTTATTTATTATTGCTTCTAAATGACAGTTGCATTGATAATAGTCAATATAAATTTTATTTGTGCAACTGGACTCAAGGATGGGAAATTAGAAAAAATTCCGTTGCATATTTTTCCATAGATTACAAACGCTCATTAAACCTAAACTACTAAACAAAATCAAAATTATTTGACTGAATTCTGCCCAGTAGTTTCTCTAAAAGTTCTCGGGTGGGTTGTTTTGTTACTGACTTTTCAAAATGTTAAGCTTGTAAATTAAAAACAAATATTTATCAAAATTAACAAAGTTTAAAAAGCTTATCGGATTTTTTAAATGATTAGTTTCATGTTACTCAAAAACATTAAAACAATCGATAAAGTTTTAAATAAATAGACACAATTTAAGTGTAATTTTGAAGTCGAAGCCGAGTTTATTCACAGAAGTCTTTCCTTAACTTGATATATTGTTATGATATAATTTTTTTAAAGCCATTGATACGGCAGTTTCAGACACCTTATTATAAATAAAAGGCAAAAAACTTAATTATCGAGTTAATTATTTCGTAAATTCTTGTTTCATCTTTTATTAAATTGTAATTTTCATCTACGTACTGTAATATAATATGAAAATATGACGGAAAAAATATCGTGATTTGACTTGTGTTTTATAATTTAGTTTTGTTTTCAAGTTTCAGTATGTAGATTTAATAATGAAAACTTGACATGAAGTTATATTTAGTATCCAATATATATTTGAAAAAGTTGAAGAATTTATAGAAAAATATCACATTTTTATGATGTATGCTATAACCAATAAGGAAGTGGTAATGAATTGGCAAACAATTATTTTAAGGTATTTTTAATTTGTTAATTTTAAATTTTTTATAGTTTTGAATTCCAGCAAAACCAACTAAAATAAATATAATAAAAGCTCGTGTAAATTTCATTACATTGTTTGATTTCTCAGCCTATAATAGTAAAGAGAAATATAGTGTCAATTTAAAACACTTGCGACATCCTGTGAGGAGAATTAAATTGTTTACTATTACAGTACGATATATACATAGAACTGGATGGAGGGCGAGTGAATTCTAATATATAAAGAAATGTGTAAAATATTATTTTTTGTCACTTGTTTTTATGTGTAGTCTAATAGTCTAAAATTAATGGAAACATAGCCTTACAACATATTTATTTTTAGAGTCTCAACGCATATAAAGATATTCTCAAAGTTAATGTTATTATTACTATATACGCTGCTAGCAGCCTTTTTCGAAATGTTTGCAGCTACGTTAGATAGCAGACGACAGTCAACCTGATAAGATACAAGTTTCAAAACAAAAACGTTTTACTACTCAAACAATATATGCGGAATAAAAATAAGTTGCCGTATCTCGACACAGAATCGGTTTCCGGTACGGCAAACTTTTCTCAAAAGAGCCCGCGAATGGAAGAAAAGAAAACATTTCCAAGCTCGAGTTTATCGATTCGCTTGATTGGTAACGAGTGAGTAACTTTTTCTTTTGGCGAGATTCAAAGCTAGACACGATATAATTTAAGGAAAACATTTGGAAGTTCTCTGACGGGATGTTTTTTCTTTTTTCGTTGGGGACGCAGTACGTGAGAAATATATTGATACTTTCAAAATGGAGCTAAAAGTTTTATTAACCATCGAACGATTTCCGGTTGGAAGCGCTGTTGAAAGGATCATAATATATTATTTTGAATGGTCCGTTTTGATGGTAATGAAATATGTACAAAGGAAATGAAATTTATTTACCAATATTTCGGTTATTTTCGTGTTTATTACTATAGTGGAAACATAAAAGATTATCTTATTTTGCTTCTCTAGAGTTTTTCATCTTTGACTACGATGCTCCCTTACACGTAAAATCTAAAAATATTATTTACACGTTATTGATAATAAAAGAAAGCGGTCATGATGCTTTCTGCCTCGCATAAACTAGTAACGTAGTAACTTTTTAGAATCATAATATCCCTCAATTTTTAAATGTGTAGATTTTGTTCATTTTAATGTATCATCTAAAGGAATTAATATGTTTAAATTGACTTTAGCATTCATTCTGTGTTGTAATCCATTTGTCTCTTTCGCCCTTTAGAAATTGTACCTAGTTTTGCTCTACGACCCTTTGGACCTACGAGTTTTACAGATTAGCGTGTAATATTTTTGTACAAAGAATATGACAGGACATATTAGAGTACATTTTATTTCATATCACTGGTTCAAAGAGCTCCATATAATATCATTTAAAAACTATTATGGAAAAACTTAAACATTAATGAAAATGGACAAGATTTGTCATTTGCCTAATTGACGATTTAAATACCACTGTTATGGGACTTACTTCAAATTTTTCTGTATATGAGAAAGTTATTTTTATTTTTGTAACATGGAAACTAAACATTATTAGACTTTTGCTGGCCTCCTTTAAAGTATTGATATGCGGTTCATTTTATATTTTATTTATCTTCCCGTGTCTTTTTTACTTACTTACACCTCTCTTTATCAATTATTTTTGTAATGAATATTTTTTGATGAAATCATTTCCGACATATGAGGAAAATATTTGTTTTTACCTAACAAATATTTAAATTTCCTAGTTTAACTAATTGCAATGATTCCTCTGATAAAAATATATTAAGTTATAAAAATGTATTACGCAGTATACAATTTTATATGCATTTTCCTTAATACAAAATTAAAACCATATTTTAGTAGATATAAGTAATAAAAATTTTATTATTTCACTACAAAAATAAAAATAAATAAGATAATTTTGTAAATATCTTAAAATTAATTTTATAAGTCTTCGGTTTTGATGTTGTTAGATACATTTAGAAGATGAAGAAGTTTCAGCCTCTAGAAATTGTTATAATAGTCCAAAATATTTGAGAGCATTCGAGACCATTCCACAACATTCTAGAATATCCCAGAATATTCTGGAATGCAGTAGAATGTTTGGGAGTAGTCTGAAATATTCGGGTACATCCCGGTTCCCGGAATGTTCTGGAACATTCGCATATACAATTTGAAGCCTTTTTTTGTATGGGTGGGGCTATCCATTGGTTGGTCGGTGTCGTGTCCATTTGAATTCAAATTAGTCCCAGATTGATCCATGTGCCAAGATCACAGCTTTGCCAATGTCTATAATTTTGATGTTGTAGAGATTCCTCTGAAATGATCAATCGTCAATCGTCGACAAAATTCGTCAATTGTCTGTAGGCTTTTAATGATGGCTGGGCAGCTGATAATATGCTGGGAGGTGAGTTTATCCCGTAGACAATTTCGACTTGATTTATAGGACCTATAAATATATCATTATATTTATAATTAAGAGGTGTATTTTGGCTATCCATTGATAGAGTTATATAAAGCAAATACCGTCGTGGGTTCGAACGTGTAGTTTTTAATGACAAGTTCATCTGATTTATATTTTAAACAATGCGAAAATGTAAAAGAGGAGGATATCTTTCCAGTTCTGAATTAAAACGGCGAAACAAAAAGAACAGTGAAAAAACGAAACAGTTGAAGAACGTGAAGCACTTTTACATTCCCAACGAAGGAGAACGAGTACCGTGAGAAGTAAAGAAACCTAAGAACAACGAAATGAACGAATTGAAGAATCAAAAATTGCAACTTAATCTTATCTTACAATAAAAGATTGTGAACGCAAGCTACCCATGAAAATATTACCCTATGAAAGTGCGAACGAAGACAAGTAAAGAGTACATCCTAACAGATGAAGCATTCCACTAAGACCTGAGAAAAGAATATGACAAACAAAAACATGTCGTCATCAGAAAAATGGATAACATCTGCCAACGTGAAAATATTCAATATAGAAACGTCAGGAATCTGTTGCATAAACGGAAAAATTTTATTACCATCACAGAAAGCACCTTCGCAAGAATATTTACATTACATGACCGGGTAAACCACAAAATTAAAATACTGTCTTCAAAATGTAAAATCGTACAATGTCGGCTTCCAAATGACTTCTTTTGGTGTTACATGGATCAACACTAACAGAGACAAATCTATTATTTTTTTCCATCCGAGGACAAATCTAACACAAAATGGGATCGTTGATCCCCTTACCTAACCAAGACTATAAATTTCTGCAAGTATATTTTATCGGAACTGAAGAAATAGATATTGATCAACGATGCACAAAAATCAGTGGATTGAGACGACAAATAATCCAAGATTTACAGAAGATCCTACACAAATAAAACTTATTCACATATTCAAAACAGCTCCAGACTGAATGATTTCTGATGACTGTAAAATTATAATTCGAGCCTACAAGAAACCACCTAGAGAAAAAAGATGTTGATTTGATGCAGCTCAGATAGACGAAGTCTCTAACTATGGACAATTTCTTTTCGTTGTTTTGAAGCATGGACGTAATTGTACAACGAATAGTAGAAGGACTACAAGGCATTGCAGACACACTGCTTATATGACGCCTTCAATACCCATTAATATTACTGCACGGAGGGGTCACTTCCAAGGCGTTTTATGCTTACCGCTTAATGATCAGAGACAATGAAATATACAATCACGTTCTCAACACTCGTCGTTTATTCCGACAATTCTTGCTATATATGTGTACGAAAATAGAAACGGAACGGATGCTTTTACATAAGACTAAATCAGAATATGCTACGCGTGGCAGAACATATCCACCTTCAAGATACAATCACAAATGACGAAAACATTGACGACATTCGAACAGCGGTAAAGTTACTATCATCTTACATAGGAGGTCCAAGACAGATGTACGAATACACTTAAGATGCCATGAATCACGTAAGAAAATATGGATGACCAGACTTCTTCATAACATTCATATGCAAATCATTGCGACCAGAAAACAAAGAATAACTAAGATGCAGATAAGCCCCCGTGGATTGACACGACATTATAGTCCGAGTTTTCCGTCAAAAACAAATGAGATTTTTTGAAGTCATCACGAAATATCATATATTTGGAACCGTTAGATGTCGGATATACACGATGTCGAATAGCAAAAATGAGGACTGCTTTACTCACGTAATGTCATATGGTGACACCACAGAGTTCATCCTGAGGATATCGACAAAATCAGCCAAGCTGAATTTCTCAATCCACAAGAAGATTCGAAGCTATAAGACAGATTTGTGAAAAATATGATTCACAAACCACGTGGCCTATTAAACCCCACTTTGCAATGTATGAGTGATGGAAAATGTATAAAAAAACATCCAAAATTATACTTGAACGACACGAAAACCTGAGATGATTGCTATCCTAAATACGAAAGACAACCACCCAAAAAAAGTGGCTTCACAGCAAAAATAGGACGCAGAGACGAACCGAAAATAGATAATCAATGGATAGTACCACTAACCTATCACTTTTCAAAATGTTCAAAGTACACATAAAGGTAGATTACTGCAATTTAATGAAATCCATTAAATATGTCTGAAAGGTGTTTACAAAGGCACTGACATGGCAGTATTTTAAATAGCCAAAGACAGTGAACAACAAAAGAGAAACGACGAGATCCTCATGTACCTAGTGGGAAGATACTTCAACAGTAACGAAGCAGCGTGTTCGGTTTTTTCATATACGAACACGAACCAACTCTGCAACATCTAGCTGTTTATTTGGAGAATGGACAGAGAGTTTATTTCATAAAAGACACCGCCAGAAAAATTTCAAGCAAACCACCTAAGAACACAATATTAACAGTTTTTCCAACTGTGCCAAATGGATCCATTCGCGAAAACGTTACTGTATGTCGAATTTCCTGTCTATTACACACAATAAGATAAATCATTTAACGACAAAAGCAAGGAATTCCAGTAGAAAACCCTCCAGGAATCGGGAAAACTAACGCAATAGGCCGAGTATACACCACACATCCGAACAACGCCGTATGTTTCTATCTCCTGATGTTGTTATGCGAAATGCTAGAGCAAACAAGTCTCACAGATGTCAATACTATTGGCTGTTAACTATGTCAGGCATATGTAGAACCGTGTCAATGCTTAGGAATACTGAAAGACTGCAACCAATGGAAATTATCACTACACGAAGCCTCTCTCACAGCCTCAGCTGAATATATCAGAGACTTATTGGCCGTAATATTATCGACATGAAACCCATCGAATTCAAAACCGCTGGAACTTCTTCAAAGAAAGTATGAGTGGTAACATACTGTATCAAATCCTACAAGGTCATCCAGAACTAGCCATTGAATTCAATGACGGCCACAATCTTCAATGAAACACTAATTCGCCTATAAGATAAATATTTAGCAATAAAAAACCAAACCTTAGTATAACTTGAAATGCCAGCATCACGACAAGATGCTTTCAGTGTGCTAAACTTTGAAATTACAAAGGAAAGCAACTGCACCATCTTCGAACTACTTCAATACATTGCTCACAAAAACACTACACAATGACAATAAACAAAATTTACAACGTTATCGTGAACCGTATCAACAACAACACTGGCGGATCATTCACTTGGATGCACCAGACGATACTAGGAAAACGTTTCTTACAAATCTGTTACTAGAAAAAATACGTACTAAACAACACATCGCTCTGTCATTTGCATCATCCAGCATTGCCGCCACACTTATGGAACAGGACGAATTGTCCATTCCGCCCTATAACTTCCTTTGAATATAGCCCAAGAACAATTTCCTGTATATGAAATCTCAAGAGCTTCTGGACGGAGTGACATTGTAAAACAAGCTGAAACAACGACATCTGGGATGAATGCACAATGGCAAATAAAATATCACTCTAAGCCATGGACAGAAAAATACAAGACTTTCGAGGAAAATCTGAACTGATGGGAGGAGCTCTACTCATACTTTCAAGGGATTTCTATAAACAGTTCCAGTTATCCCCAAATCAACACCAGCATACAAAATCAATGCATGCTTAAAAAATAACATCTCTGGTTACACATACAAATACTACGACCAACGAAAAATATGAGGGTTAAACTATCGAAAGACAACACAACAGCACATTTTGCGCAAAAACTTTTAAAAATAGGCAAAGGTACCTATTTTTAAAAGTTTTTGAGTAAATCCTATTGACCAGACGACCACCTCATTGAAGTCAACAGTGATTTCTACAACATTGGCTGTTGCAGAAATTACTGAGAACAAACTCATGGACTAAATATATCCAAATATCGTTTACAACTATACCAATGTGGAGATGCTATTTCAGAAGGTAATTTTGGTAAATAAAAATAATATTGTCGACGATATCAACTTTAAAATTCAAAAGAAAATTCCCGGTGAAAAGAGAATATACAAATCGATTGACACAATGGTAAACGTTAAAAATAGTGTCAACTTCCCTACAAAATTTTTAAACTGTTTTCAAGTAATGCTATTACGCTGCTTTCGGAAAATTGGATCTCCCATCATACTACTCAGAAATCTCAACTCACCAAAACTCTATAATAGAACAAGGATTATCGTCAAACGACTATCGAATAACATCAACGAAGCCGAATTTATGACTGAAAAGGACAAAGGACACACAGTATTTATTCCCAGTAGGAAATTCGAAAAAAATTGTACATATCTACCTCGGAAAACAAAATTAAAAATGTTGTTTTTAAACAAATATTGTAAATGGAATATGTTTTGCAATAAAATTTCTTTACCTGAACCAAACGATTTGTATAGTCTTCTGAAATTTAATTCGAAGTCGACGGTACGATATCGTCAATGTAGCCAAATCGGCTGTTTTCAAATATTGAATATATTTGGCGTTAATTTTGTAGAAATTCATTATTCACAATTAAATGAAACTACGTGATGTAATATTATTTCTATTTGCTATAAGTTCTTTACCACGACCTAGGTTTTGTTGTGTTATAACATCTTCATGTGGGTTATTAGCAAAGATTTTTGCCAATAACCCACCTGAAGATGTTGTAATGTTAAAGCTTGCATTAAATACCATGTACATTGCATTATTAATTAACTAATTTAATTAATAGTGTTTCATGGTGTATTACATTATTAATTACTTAACTAATTATTAATTAACATGGTGTATTGCGTAGACATCGGTGATATTGTTGTAATAAGTATAAAACTCATGCGCATAAAAATAGACCATTTAATGAGAAGCAGACTGTCTTTCTCTAAAACGGCAAGAAGAAAAAGAGTTAGGTCGATCAATCAAATGAAACATATAAACGACGTAACGAGTTTCATTATCGTAAAATGGAATATATATTAGGGGCGTTTTGAATAAAAAAATTATTTTTTTATCAGAACTCCAATTCAGATTTTTATAAGAAACGGTTAAAAATGGCTTTATAGTTTTTTTTATTATTTTGTAGTTTTTTAATATTAATATACAGAGTCATCTGTATGAATAAGAGGCATGTTTTTATTAAATGTGTGTACATAAAAATATATAGGTTTTAACAAAAACGCAGAATATTGCGCAGAGAAAGTCTATGTAAAATAATGATATCCTAGTAAAAACTTTGAGAACTATTAGCGAAAACGTTTTTGCCGTTATGAATTGACTAAGGCATGTGTAGGAAAAAAGTATTTTTATATGAAAAGAATATTGTCGTTTCATGTATCGATTAATAAAATTAAAGCAATCCTATGACGGGCAAACATTTTGACATATAGCTGTACTACCCCTATTATTCACTAGGCTACATAAATGTCTCCGATTCGCGGCGTCATAATCATGTGATTAAAAAAAGCTTTTGTTTAGTTTAGTTTAAAAAAAAGTTATAACTGGTTGAAAATACCCTCCCTTTCCTCTTTTCAAAAATTACATTATTTTTCAACTTAATTTTCAATTAGACCGTATATTTTGCATGTAATTGATCGATAATACTTTTAACTTGATATATACTTTTAGCTTGTGTCTTAACTAACTGCCATAAAACCGTATTGCCCCTTTTTTCTGAAATAAAGTTCAGTAATTGTCCACATACCTTTACGTAAGGCAACCGAATAAGGTGACCAAAGTAATTTCAATTGAAATTTCTTATCATACGCAAGTATCTAGAAAATTTTCAGAAGCAGTTAACATTTTGGAAGCCACCACTTTCTACAAATTTATAATAGTACTAGGTAAGTTTTATTAATTGATGCCTTCTATACAAGCTGGCATGTCTAAGTAACCATTTTTAATCAATTTTCATGAATTTTAGAGAGTTTATCTTCGAAAATGAATTATGTAATACAAAAAGAGCCAATAAATACGATTATGTGAACTTCATTTGCGCTTCTATTAGATTATCGCGTCGCGAGTATTTTTTTTAAGCCTCATATAGACACATATTTTATAAAATATACCTTCAAAATCAGGTAGGTACCAGTAACATAGATGGTGTAACTACGATATACCTTGGGAGACTTTCACTGTTATAGTAGCGAGTAATAAGGTCAAATGTAATAAAAATAATATCCCACAACTCGAACACCAAGTATTTATCATTTAAAGTTTCATTATGACAGTGTTAATAAAGTAATATCATGGCGAAATTTACAAGTAAGCCCTGTCTTGAAATTTATGTGACGTCTGGTTGAAGCAATCATTTTTCTTGAAGTTAAAGATCTGAGCGCTGTACCGCCAAGGCATGCATTGATATTTGATCTCGTTAATGTTTCCGGAGACAAAAAAATATATCATTTTTTTAGTTTGTTCGTTTCATATAAAATAATATTATAAAGTGGTATTCTCGAAGGGCAAGTAACGAAATTTAAGTAGCCACGTAACTTCTAGATTACTTTTTCATAAAGCCAAATTTTTGTGGCACGTTTTTGCTGTCTTTAAGAGAGGGACTAGACTAATGACAATTGTATAAGTAGGGTATAATTATAGAATCAGAAAAGAGTTCATATTTAGGTTCTCATTTCTGCGTAATCCAATGCCCGACCTGTGACAAACGTCAAGTCCTAATAAATATTTACGAGCGTAGAACGAGTTTCGGAGAAAATATATGTACTATAAAATCATCAATATACATCTATGCTAAAAAATGTTTTTTTAAGTGGTTTAGTGAGGCAATTAAATTTTGAAAGTGTGTTCGAAATGACACTTCAAATATTAAGGAAGTTTGTCATTGTTAATAGTAGGGTTTTGGGCTTTCCTATTTGAATTGAAACGAAATATTTCTGTAAAATATGAAGTTGGTCATCTTAACTTTGGACATATTTTGATAGAGAGAGTGTAATTTTACTTGGAAATGTTGTCGGTGATAAAAATTAGCAAATTGAATGGCATTTGGTAAATTGTATAAAATAACCAATTTCCATAAAAGAAAACGCAATTTATTAATACAATATACTTTTAATCATCGTGGTGTGTGAGGTCGTCGCCGTGATGCATCGAGTTTATCACAATGCATGCAGCCTTTGACGGCACGGCGTACCGCGGGGACACGGGTTCAACTCCCGGCAGCTCGTCGAGCGGGGCTGGACTGGCGTTAGGGTTTGATATAAGAAACTCTCGTAGCAATAAATGTGCCATATGGGTTAATTAGATATATTAAAGTAGATAAATAAATAAATACCATAGACTTTTTTGTAATCACGTTTATGACATTCCTGTACATTTTTTGATGTAGCTCTAATAATTTAAAAGTTTGAATCAAAGGTGCCCCCGGCACACTTTAACTTCTTTCACTCAAAATTGTAAGTATATCATTTGTCTCCATATCCATCTGAAAACTAAACTCGTACGATAGTGAAAGTTTCATATCAAAAGGATAAACGCTCTTGGTAACAAACTCTAAAATAAATAGACAGAAAATGTTTTTCTTTGTAAAATTAGCAAGATAACTAATTGACATATATATATATATATATATATATATATATATATATATATATATATACATATATATATTTATATATATATAAGTTTAAGCGTGGATTTGATATATTTATTATTATATAAAAGATTATTTTGAGCTGATTCCTAAAAGTTAAAAAATTATACTTCTTAAGACGCGTTATGAAAAAATTATGAGAGTGAAATTTTAAAATGCGTGCCTATGCACGCACGATGCAACAAAAATCGACAAGATGAAGTTGGTCACGATGCGCGCGCACGAGACTATAAAAATCAACATTACGAAATTGCTCAAGATCCAACAAAAATCGAAAGGAAAAATCGAGGTGGAGTTGTTCAGTAAACATATTTACGTGCGCGTAGTGACTGATATCATATTAATGACTGTGATTGAGGTATTTGTAAATACACAACACGTGTCCTTTATTAAAATTTAAGTTATATCTGTGCTACCAAATAATATGTTTTAGAAATTTAAATTTACTAGTGTGCCATATAATAAAAAGCATTTATTTGTTGTGAATATTCGTGACAGAAATAGTGCTTATTAGCTTTTTGAAACGTATTTTAAATGTATTTCTCTGAGGTTTAGTATTGGTACGTATTTATTTGCATTATAAATTATGAATTATTACTTTATCATTTATTAAATATTTAAAATGAATAATTACAATAAATTAACAGCTTATTCCTTTGTTAAAACTTGAATGATATTGATTATAATTCTAGATATAAAGATAATTTTTTTACTACTCTTTTTGATGAAATAGATTTCAGCGTTTAAAATTTAATTATTTGATCGAATTTAGATTTTACCAACCGTATTTATAATCATCCTCCAGCCCTTTTATATTTCCATTAATTATTAGCGTACTTAATAAAGTTATTCTTGTACTATGCCAAAAAAGTATAACTCCAAATGCGCGTACGTAAGTACACACACAATTTGTTTTAATATGCACCTATGAAAAATGTGGTAGACAATATATTTCATTCGAAAAAATTAAAATTATACAAATAATTAAATGGAAATATTGTGTACATTATGTATTTATAAATGCCTAAATATGTATGGAAACCCCGTAGTGCGAGTACTACAGGTTTTTTTGTTTACACCCAACTTTTATGAAATTTATGTTATATTTATATAATAAATCATTTATGTTTCTATATCCATATGGACACTAATTTACACAACCCTAAATTTCACACTGACGTGATGAACAGTTTTGGTAACAAAATCTAAATTAAATAAATATACAGAAAACTTGTTTTTTTATAAAATTAGTATGACACAAAATCAAAATTTTTAGTAAATTTTTTATCATACTAATAACTAGCATTTAAAAGATTTCTCTCATTTAAAAGAATTATTTTATGTTATAGATATAAACACATACAGCCATTTTTGATACATTTCATCACTATATAAAAAAAGATTACTTTGAAACCCTTTGACATTCATAAAAACTGTAGATCGTTTTACGATGGCCGTTTCAGTAATTAATTATCACGAGTAAACATTATGGATCTGATTTCAGCTTTCGTTTGAAACTGAAATTGAAGAAAAATTAACAGTAATTACTTGTTTCCGCTAATATAACATTACTTTTCATTTAGGTATATTAAAAAATATCGTTACTAAACTATGTGTTGTATAAAATACATAAACATAAAAGTAGCTTGTTAAAAGGTAGACTATCATTTTTTTTTAATTATAAGAAGAAAAATAAACAAGCATTAGAAAAAAATATACATGATGTAACAATTCAATATTTATACACATGTTTCTACTATTCTACTATTATATTACTATACTTACTATTTATATTGTTTCTACTATATACTTTCTGCGTCAACTTTGTATATATGAAACGTTTTTCTGCAAAAACTATACATTTTCCTCACTGGAATTGCAATTTTGCAGTGATTTTTTTTAAAAAAGATTTTTCCAAATGAAATACTATTTATCCAATATGAATATTTATCCATGGATATAATGCTCTAAAAAAGTACGGTAAAATATTCTAGAATAAACACAGATTTTCATTACCACCTGTGATGCATGGGAAGATATACAAATACCTTTAAATAATTTGATAAAATTGAGATATAAATATCAAACATCTAATTGCAGCATTTCGTGAATATAGGCTTTAATTTGTAGAATTTGTGAGCCAGTGACAGACGGAAGGATATTAATGGTATGACGAAATTGCAAAAATTTGTTTTTTTCGCTAGAAATCCCTTAAAATTATTTGACTTCAAGTTCCAATTGAAAAATCATATTTTCTCCCAAATATAAGCACCAAATTTATATTAATACGTAGCAGGTTTTAATAACTAACACCGTCTGCGGAAGCTGGCACATCACAGTATTGAAATTCATAATAAAATGATAAGCATTAATAACCTTTAGCCATTCTTAATAAATTTTCAATTTAATCTAAATATACACTTGTCTCTGCTCATTTCACGTTATGACCAATTTATAGAATGTCTGTACTGGTTATGTAAATCTAGCAATGTTATAAATCGTGCTAATTGTATAAGTTTTTGATTAATCACCAGATCTTCTAGCCATAACTAAATGTTCATGAGCCCCATAAATAAGCTTGCCTATTTTTTATGCATGTTCCACCATATATTTTACAAACAACATGATGATAATAATTTAAATTATTATGAAATTCCCGGAGAGTCTTGTGCTTATTGTATTGGCAACTAATGTGCCAAATGAAATAAAAATAATATTGTTTAGCTCGGTAGCCAGGTATTATCCATTTAAAGTTTCATTGTGACGGCTTTATTAAACTAATATCAAGGCGAGATTTACAGGAAAATTCCGTCTTTATGTGGTGTCAGTATTGAAGTAATCATTTATTTTTAAATTGAAGATTTGAGCGCTGTGCAGTCGGCACCTTCGCTGATGTTTGGTGTCCTTTCTATTACCGGAGATTTATGTGTGTAATTTATTTATTTTTTTTAATTATTCATTTTGCGTTTATGATGGCAGAGATAGACGAGGATATTATTAGGCGGCTGTCTTGAAGTGGATGACGCAACATTTATTTCAAGTGAGCTAAATTTGTTTCACGTAAACTAAATTTGCTTGACAAGTTTTTGGTACATATCTAACCGATTGGTTATGCTGTTCATTTAAAGGCATACAATTTGGACGTTGTGTATTAAAATAATTAAAACCAAATAGAAAGAAAAATTATATCCCTAAATTTATAATTACCACACCTATGGCAAACCGGGGGAATTTCCTCAAAATTGGACAGAAAATTAAAATATTTAGAACTCTGATTACTCCTAAATTACCTCATTTGTAAATTCAAAATGCTTATTTTCTTTACATATTAAACCATAAAATTAATACTTGAAAGGAATATAATTTACATGAGTTCTGATTGCTTGAATAAAGATAAATGTGAATGAAGATATGAGTAGCTAGATTTCCTAAAACAGTTTAATTCGTTAATATTTATGGCAGAAACATTTTCCGTGTGATATGTGTGTGTGTGTGTATATATATATATATATATATATATATATATATATATATATATATATATATATATATATATTTATGTGTATATATATATATATATATACATATATATACATATATATATTACTGTTTAGGCCCGAATAATACATATTATATTAGATAATTAGAATTAATAAACGAATATATTGTTCTTTTTCCAACTTCATATGTATTAACTAAAGTACTTTACGTAACCTATTTATATTTAACATGATAAAGTAAATAATAAATTCTTAACTGGACATAAAATTGCTTCCCTGGCAAGGCACAGGTGCATTAGTTAAAACGTCTCACTGCGTTCACACTGCGCATCCGAAGCCTAAATACCCTTCAGATATTTTTAAGTTTCCACTTACAATAAATTTAAGTGCACAAGCAAGACTTGCTTCTATGTTGAATTTATATTTTTATACTAGCTATGCCTACCATTTCCTCTGCGTGTAATTCGGAATAAGAAAATTTATTAGGAATTTTTTGCGTTTTCTTCTCAGAAGACTATGACCATAAAGTTTATTAAAAACAATATTGGCTTGAATTGGCTTTCAAGTCGATTCACTAATTTTAATACTAACGAGCACAATGAAAATAACCGTCATTAAAACCGTATAACTGTCGTTGTGACCCGATTGACATAAAATAATGCCTAAATGTGAAACTGAGCTAATCTAAATACTTCACTGAAAAACGCGTCAGAATCGGTTTAGCCGTTGCTGAGGTTAGCGCGCATAACGAAGACGCGACAAACAAGTAGATAAGCAGACAAAAATTATAAAATTTGTTGTTATAGGGTTATCATCGGCAGGTAGCACTTAGTTTTATTTTTAAATATTCAATACACAGTCTCACTTTTTCGCGATTTTATTATATGAATAAGTTCCTACATGAAGGTCGCTTGCCTGTATTTCCGACTATAAATTGTCAATAGATTTTAAATTCATGTTTCGATAGCTACGTGCGAATTATAGAAATAATTTTTATTATTGCGTAAAAAATTATGTATAATCTTGAAAAATTACGGTGTTTCTCAGAATAAACAGTAATGTGAATTGAAATATTTCAAATTACACACTGCTTTTTATTCAAGTTTCATAAATATCGATTTGTATTTTAAGACATGCTTGAATAACAAACATTTGCTTAACAACTCTTACTCTTAAATACTATTAATCTATTTGGTGTATACTGGGTGAAATACTAATACACTTTTTTATTACACTACCTTGAATACTAATACACTTTTCATTGCATACTACTTGGAATATTAACACACTTTTCATTGTTATGACGTTGTACACCAATATGCTTTATATTTTATTATTATTCCACACACTCAAAGCCACTGATGATGTACTACTTATTCACCTGACAAGGAAACAAAAGTATTTCATATAATTTTAGTGTCAGAAACAATATAACCTTACGCAATCAGTCCTTCTAACTCGATTATATTTTATAGAGAAACCACAATTCTTTTTTGATAGGGATGTGGTGAAGAAAAGATTACATTTTTGGAAAAACAAACTTAAAATAAGTTTAGTGAATAAAGGTCTCATTAAAATTAATCCTGTCTTGTTTAGAAGTACTATTGATGTTACTTTAGTTAACTAGGGCATCAATATTACTCTTGTACAACTATTTTCTAATTCAGTTGTTTTCCTAATGTGTTAACAAAACATATCATATCTTGATATATACATATATAAATTCAAGTCTCATTGGATACGTTATTAATTGAAATAAAGCTTTTTTTCACCGGATATTGCATTTTGAAAATTTTCATGTAAAAATTCGGAGAAAAAAATAGTATTTTTTATTATTATTTTCAAAAGAGAAAAATAGGTTATTGCTTTTGAAAAAATTAAAATGTACTCAGAAATCCAAGCCTTAAAATCCCCCTTTGAATTCGTCTGCTACAATGCTACACTTAGAAAATACTTCCATATGAATGCAAGGCCTGGTCCATTAAAAGATCTCAGGAAACTTATAAAAATATTATGAAATTTGGGCATACAGATGAATGATGTCGACACCTTTGACTTAGAAAGTCATCGATGAATAACTTCTGCGACGAGTTGGCCAGTAATGCAAGTTTGTGCAGTCAGACAATGCAAAAGTTGCATATAGTAAGTATTTACTTTGGTATCAAATTATTCCTTTACTGAGGTACTACAAGTCCTATTATATAACATATATGTTAAAATAAGCGTTTGGGGTTAGTTTTTACGTGTGTTCAACATAATTTGTTATATGTTATCAAAATTTTTAAAAATGTAGGAAACATTTTAGAAATTTTGTTTTAAAATATGGAAAAAAGAAACTCTCACTAATAATCCAAATGTTGGTTCTTTTTGAAATCTCGTCAGATTTGTAAGAAAATATCACGTGGAATCAAATTTGAAATATGTACTTATGCCACTGTATATGAATCGTTTGTTTGGAACATTTTTAGATTCATTCTTAGCTTTCTAGATTCATTGCATTCATTGCGTGAAAGAAAGTCGTAATGGGTTCAAGTCCAGAGAGGGTGATTTTTTTATACCGACATCAACATGTTAAGTAGAGTTTGTTTTTAGAATAAGGTCTCTTCGTTTTTTAAATAAACATCCTTTCGTTTCTTATTTCCAATTTGTTAGATATGATGATACTTTTAATTTTTCGGCAAACGTTTATTTATCCATACTATTTACTTACAAATATAGAGAAATCCATTTAAGCTACTGATAAAACATTAGTGGCAAAATTCATTTTCATAAAACTACGAAAAAATTAAATGAAATATCCACGAAAAAAGTTTCAACATATATAAAAATGACACCAACTGTATTTTAAATAGAAGTAATGAAAAAGAAATATTTTAGATATTGGTACTTATTTATTAAGAGAATGATAAGAAAGAACTAGAGAAAAATAAGATTTAGAGATGATGAGAGATGAAATATAATTTAAAAAAATCAAAAATTATCAGCATTTAGAGAATTGTAGTAAGTGTAGTATAGCTGTTCGATCAAAAAATATTCCTCCTAGAAAGCATTTACGAAAAGATACAGCTAACTGCATTTTAAGTGAATAAATTAAAACCATAAGCAGGCAATTAAGTTAATCTGCTTTTGAAATATTTACGTCGTTCAAAATGTTAAAGAAAAATACTAGTGTCTGTAGAGATATTGTTTAACCTTACTTATTTAGTACCAAGTTAAAAAAAGGAAATGTTTTCTGCGACCAAACGCGTAATTATTAAGTATATTTTAAAGACAACAAAATACTCCTTAGTCTTTCATCGGATTTACATGGGCCTTATCAACACCCAAGGTAATAAAAACGTTTAGTAGCTATAATTAATAAGGCTTTAACAAACTTCTGGATAATACAATATAATATTTCATGTCCTTTACTATATTTTTTTTTTGTTTGTTGTGAAATTGACGTATGAAGGTAATGATAATATTCGAGTATATTCAAATTATTGATTTTCTATCATTAGTTTAGAATTAATGCATGTTTGTATTAAAATTAATATTTAGAACTTTAATATTATGCATTTGTAGCCTGTTACGAAACGAAAATATTGTACATTTTCGTAAATAAATAAAGTTTTATAATGTAGCATTAAAACTAAGTAACATACAAAACTCAAAATGTAACATAATCAAAAATATATTCAAAGTAGACCCAACTAAATCGTATTATTTTCAAAGTTTTTTTCAATCACATCTTCCTCTGTACGGTGTGAACTTCAGCGCCGTGTTATGTAAGGAAAAATTGCCACACAGAATAGAGTATAAAATATATTTAGGGTCTTGACCCTATAAAAACTTATTTTCTTTGATCTGACTGTACTGCCCCTTACACATTTCTTGCATATTTCATGTTGCGCCGCAATCAATATCGATTATCCTGACATTCGATTTAAGTCGGGTAGCGTACTTATAAAAACGAGAGGGGGCGAAGCTGGCGTCGCATGAATATTAAGTGTATCTAGGTCAATGCTAAGTGTTTTGTGCAGTCCACTACTTTATGTATGTTATCTAATTTCTGTAAATTATCTATAAAAATTATTTTAAGTAACTTAATTCATAAAATATGTAGGGTATTTATAACACCAGTCCAGACCTGCTCGGTGAGCCCTCAGGAATCGAACTCGAGTCCCCTTGAGGCGCCCAACTGTCAAAGACCGTACGCCTTGAGATCAACTCAAAACACCACAGTGACGATTTTGGTTATTGGCGTTAAATGTGATTAAAGTAAATATAGGATATTTTGGTAGAAGATCGTCGCCTCTGGTCTTGACGTTTAGCTACTCGACGATAGACCCGTTAGCTTCCTTTTACTTTCCTTGAAAAGTTTTATTGCTTTATTCTTCTGACTTTCTTCTATTTTACTACGCTTCCTGATTTCCTATAAAAATTAGTGTAAAGTTAGTATTTTCGAAATTTTGTTGAGCGGTAATAAAATTTGTTTCTATTTGAATTAATATCTTTTAACAGTTTTCTTATTTACTAAAGTGTGTTTGTTAAAGGTTGTAAAATTCCTTATTGTTATACAGAAAGTTAACATAAATATGACCTTTTTATTGATTCATCACTATACTCTAAAGAAACTATTAACTCTAAGACAGCGATTTCCAACTTAATGCTTCATAGACGATATAGTCAATTAAAACTAATTACACCTAATAACCTTGGTTAGATGGGTATAACAAAGTACCAAAGAACTAAGTAAAATTAAAAGAATAAAGTAACTAATATCGTACAATTTGAGTCTGTATTTAAAACCAACTAGAAGATTAATTTGATTTTTATTTTAAATAGTAATATATAACAGATAATAAAGCACGTTTCTTTCTTTCGTTCGTTTTCTTCCATTGTTCCTCTTTCGTAAATATGCATAGCAGAGAAATGAACTTGTAGAATGAGTATTTTCAAAGTTTTTTCGGCGACTCTGACTATCCTGTTGGTGAATCGGTAGACCGCCTCCGGTTTTTTGTAATTTTCTATAATTGAAATACAAAGTAGAATAATCTAAAAACATTTAAATAAAAATAAAAGAACATTTCGTAATTTTACTTAACTTACATTCAAGAAATGTAGACAACCACCGAATAACATTTAGCGATTGTTCTATATGCACTTGAGCGATTTTATTTTTTGCTATTTATTAACTTTTGTTTTTTGAATTGATTCATTATAGATAACTGAGAATATATCATAATTCCAATATTAGTATATTACACCTGTCATTTCCACCAAGCCAATAGTTCCTCAAGGTCATTAGGTTGTACTAGACGAATTTTGTATTAGCCTGCTAAAGGCGCAAAACTTGATGAGCTTTTCGAGCTCAATGTTGCTCCAATGATAAAACAATGTTATTGGTAACGCGCTAATGCGATAGACTTCTACTCGCGTTTGTGTCAGATAATAACTTATGTTCAAAGGAGAGCTTGGAAATATTTTATGCTTAATCATTAAGTTATCAATTATAAAATGCAGATTTTATTTAAATCCAAGACTTAGATGCTTAGTGTGTTTATATATATATATATATATATATATATATATATATATATATATATATATATATATATATATAAATATATATATATATGTGTATATATATATAATATATATATATATATATATATATATATATATATATGTATATATATATATATATATGTATATATTGATATAGAAACAAGGTCTACACTTAAATTTTACCAAGGTTTCTGTAACTACTAGTGTTAGACAAATCAATTAGTAAATTACTTTCACATTTACCTAATTTCTGTACTTTCTCATCGATATATTTTCGTGCAAGTCGATCTGTTTTTGCAGGCAAGAAATTTCTAAATATTTTCTTTTACACTACCACTTTTTGGATGTACACCTATCCTCGTGTAACCAAAAAAATGCTCAAGATTCTAAACTTGCGAAGATAGATAGGAATTTTAAATAATAGGTTTTAAATATTTTTGTTACATAAAATTAAACAGAAGAATGAGATGCAAGTGTTTAATTTTATTTAATAAATGGAAAATAAATATTATTTGTTAACTTTTAAAAATTTTAATAATGTCAGAAAGCCATTTATGAATTATTGAAATATTTCAATTTATTTTCAAGGATACGTTTGATAAATAACAAATTATTTAAATATCTGCAATTAAACCTCAACAGATTTGTTTTTTCATTAAACCATTATAGCGATTATTGGGGAACGAACGGTCAATATTTCTATCAAATTCAGGTTAAAATGGTTTACGAACAGTACTAAAAATAAATCGTCATCTTTCCAACACATAAATAATTAATTGCTAGATAATTTTCAAACAAAATACTGAAAACATAACAAACCACAAATCCGACGAATTTCATTAAGAACATCATTAGTGACTCGAAATATTTCTTGTATGAAATAGTCATTTTTTTGTAATAATGTTCGTATGGGTATTACTTTCTCGTATATTAAATAGGAGATCCTTCGAATTCTTATACCCGTGTAACGTATCTTTTGTAAATTTAATTGCCTAACATTTTCAATAATGGGAAATATATTATTCGGTCCCAATATTTCGTTTTAGTAACAAATTCCGTGCGGTAAAATTATGTATCGAAGGTGACTGAGACCGCTGATGTGACATTGTCTTATGGGATTTTTCCTTTCAATAATAACTTGTACACGTTTTATCATACAGTCGCTTATTTTAAAACTTTGATATTGCAGTATGTTTTATAAAATTAAACGTTTACATAAATTTATTTTTGAATGAAAAATTTATTCGTAAAATTTAAAGGTTTACTTTTACAAAAAAGTATACTTTCATTCTACAAAATAAGTGAGAATTACGCAACAATGCGTGTCAGTAATAATAAATAAATTAACAACTCATCATTGAACGTCTATAGTAAGAACACATTTTTGCAAAATTTTTTTTAGAACAAACAAAAATTAATACTAATTAGCTGATTGAAATAAGTGAATAGTCGAGCACTAATATATATTTCGATTCTTGATTATTCTTTTGAGCGCACATAAAAGATTTAGAGCAAAATGGTTTTTTTTTAATTATTTTGGTTGCAAAATATTTTCAGTCAATTATAAAGAAAATATATTGCATGAGATTAACTTATAAACAAGTGAAATTTTAATATAAATCTTTATATACATTATATATATATATATATATATATATATATATATATATATATATATATATATATATATATATATATATGTACATACATATATGCGATATTCAATTGTTAATACTTTATATTTCAACCAGAAAAAGCATTTTTATGCTTATATTTGTAAGAATATAAATAGATTTTTAACAAGTTTTATTATTAAAATGATTCACTAAATTGAGTTGATACCAGTTTGTAACATTGTTAAAAAGAACTAAACTTAATATAGTTTATAGTACTGAGTGGTCACGAATCACGAAAATGTAATTAATTCTGTAACGATGAATACATCGAATTTAACGTTTAGGTACAGACTGTTTTCCATATTACACACATTAGTTGCGATACAAGCTTTTGCTGAGTATACAGTTTGACCCCGTTACACGAAACCTCACTACAAGCGAGCGTCTTGTTTGCTCCTAATGGAGGTATGACGTCATAAGAACCGCTCGCAAGTGAAGGAGAAAATGAACAAAATTAACACAGTGATAAATTACCCATATGGGTATTAGATATTTTCTTTTATAGGTTATTTGTTAGTTCGTTTTAGGTTCGCTATTAAAGCGAAGTATTATATAAGATCTTAACTCAGTTATGACAGCAATATGTGCGTCTGTTACGGGTCAATTTTTTGTTAATTAACATAAAAACATTTTAGGAGGTCAAGTATATTGTGGTAAGTACTGTTTTATTATCCAAAAACGTTTCTGAATAAAAATTTAAGTGTTGATGAATAAATCGGTGAACTTTAAATAGAATTTAAACTTCAATTAAATTTAAGTAATTATTATTTATATTTTATATTAAGTGCTTTTATTTAATTATTTATTAAACTATGCCATGCGATTTGAAAATAATAGTTTCGCTCCTAATCTAATTTATTTTTTCACGTTTTGAAATGATTTAACACCATTCACATTTCCGCTTAATTCATTGTCGACAAATATAATGTGGTTCTGTTGAATAAACAAGTTTCTTGGTTTGTGTAGTAGAGTAAATGCGAAAATTATATTTAACATTATTAGATACCAGTACCAGAAATATATTTTTCAAAATATTATTCTTCTATTTAAAATTTTTATTGTTTATGTTTCCGCAAACGAAAAAGTTGTTCGTCTTTGTTTTATTATTGATATAATTTTTGAGAATCACCTTCAAAAGGATGAGGGGTTTGTAATTGTCAATTATTTTTTTTTTATAAATACTTATCATTCTGTGAAATTTATAGCGAACCAGTACTCTTATAATACCGTTAGCTAAAATTTTTATTAAATCTAAATTTTCTCAAAGTATTTAATAACCAAAAATTTCTTTCAGCTCTTTTCGTTTTAAAACATCACACGTAAAAAGACATTTGAGCAAAATATCAAAAACTTATTGCTATTTTAACGAAATATCGTTGTAACATATTGCCTTAATACAGATTTAGTAACCGTGCAGTTCGTGGTTTATTAAGCATTTTGCTTCTGTAAAATAGTTTCACTTCGGATAATTAACAATTTGAGGAACCGTTGAATTTGAATAATTTTCGAAGTCATCTGTTAAATTATTGAGAGCATGAGAACACTATAAACCAAAATAAATCAATATCTATATGACTAAAAATAATATTTTAAATACTTTTTTTGGCTAAAATGCACGTCTTTTATTTTCTTGTTTGTCTTTGGTGTTTAGGTTAGGTTAGGTTAGGGGTTAGGTTAGGTTAGGTTCTTGTATTTTCTGAAATAATATCTATTTGTACCTAAAAAATTTTCTTCGTTATCACCATTTTACCACCACCATACGAAGCTTCCGTTTTTAGTTGAATCAGGAAGTAGACAACTTTTGTGTATGGTTTTAAAATAAAGTATGAGTTTCTATTTAAACGTCGGAACAAATCCGAGTATATGCACACACATTCACCATTTTATTTACTTGCGTGAACATTTTAATTTTGTTGCCACCTTCGTCCTTTTATTTCCACCAGTGAGATATTTTTACGCTATCCGTCAGTCTGAAATGTTCCCAATAAATGTTGATTTGATACCACTTTTATAGGAGAATAAATTTCTAAATTTACTTCGTGTGAAGTTATTCGTAAGTCAATAACTCTGCAGGCACTAAATCTTCCTATTCTGAAAATTCCATCTGACGGTGAATAGTCGACCCGCTAAGTCGTCTAGACTTTATTTTGTGGATAAGTTTTTTGAAGAACAGATATGAAAAGTTATATTCCATTTTCGTTCACTTTCGTAAGCTTGAACAATTGAAAAATTTCAAAGAAATTATTAAAGGTACAGGGATAAATTTTAATTTTTGAGGGTAATTTTCTCATTGTTTTGTTTTAAAATTCTAATGTGTATTTAATTTTTATACAGTATCATGTTATTTACATGTCAATCATATTATTTCAATTTAATATTTATTTTCAACTCAAACGAATTGTAAATAAATATGTTATATTTAGACATAAATATTCAAAAAAATTAATGGAAACTAATGAAAGTAAAAAATATAATATCTGTTACATCTGATAAACATAAATCGAATTAAATATAGTTTGTGTTATGCATGCTAAAAAATTACGAACTTCGGAGGCTATATTTTTAATATAATTATGACTAACATTACTTTGCATGTATGCCTATTATTATTTTTAATGATAATTTCTAATAAATAAATTGAGTTATTTTGACGAAAAATGAATTAGTATTGTTTTTGTATTTCTGGAAATAAACAACCAATTGCATGTGTATAATCAAAAATTTGTTGCAACGAGAAATTATCGGTGTATAGTTTTGTATTGGAAAAAGATTATTTTTGCTATTATTATATGTATTACTATTCTACACTATTCACTGGAATGAAGTTGTGAAAGTATAAGGACCTGAATGCGAAGGTGACAGGATATTTGGTGGTTGAATTAGGTGATATGGCAAATAAAAGAGAAGAAAATAGTTTGAAATGTTTGGCTGTTGCTCAACCAATTTGAAGTTTTTTTAACATAATCAAGTTTTTTTAACATCTGAAACATTTATCCGATTAATATTTTCTAACATTATTCGGATTAAATGTGATGAGAAAATTGCGCTAAAATACCAAGAAGTCAATATCATTCAAAGGAGGCTTTTAATTTGTAAGTCAAAAATCAAAGGAATACAATATTTATAAGACAAGCTTTTCAATATGCTGTTAGTAGTGTAATCTGAAGTAAGAGGAAAGCTGATTTTTCTAAGATTTTGTTTGCAAAAATTACGAACTGGCCTATTATCCTACCTTCGATTTTTATTGTTACTTAAGATCATAATTGTAGCGATTTGATGTATTATATAATATCAGTAACTAATATCCTACAATTTGAGTTTATACTAGAAAACGAGCAGCGAATTTATTCGATTTCGATTGTAAATAGTTATGTATATTAGGGAATAGTATTTATTTCACCGTTTGTACTTTTTCTTCTTTCTATAAGTGAACATACTAGAGAATGGTCTTCCAGAATGAATATTTTTGGAGTGAAAATTCTTCTGCAGCGTTTAATTAATTTTTTAACATTAAAATTGTATGATGCTTGCGAAAACAAATCGAACGCCAACGATTTTTTGACTTCATCCGTTAGATTATGCGGATAGGGCACGCTCCATGTTTTTCCTATTATTTATTATTTTTTTTTGTTATCTCAATCAAGGCGTAAGAAAAGAGGCAACAAAGGAACTTTAAATCGAGCTTTTACGTGGATTATTACTTTATCTGTGATAAAGTTTATATTGTAATAGTAAAATATGCATATTTGCATAGTTATCTGTCGGCTGTATTGTTTTCTATTTATCTGCTGTACACTGACTGTATTTAATGTCTTCACTGGATAAAAATAAAACCATTCACTGTGATAATGAAAGTAACCTGGCGGAAGCTACTATATTATCCGCCCTTATTTCTGCTACACATCACATAGCCGCGTTGCAAAGATTGGCTCTAAGGGCTAAAAATTGTATCAGCATCCGCGCATGTTTTCTATCATTACTATTTCCTCATTTAATTTTATAAAAGTTTCTTCTATACTTGGATATTTTTCAACCATAATCCTTAGTTATAATCAAGCAATTGGATTGTAAAATTATTTTTGAGGTTATGTAAATGTATTGTATGTATTTATGGCGTTAAAAGCATTAATTTTGTTGTCGACCTTTGTATGCACCGTGTCTTAGAGACGTGGATGTACTATTTATTAGCAGTTCTGACCATATGATCTTAAACCATTAAACTTAGTTGCTGTCGATCTCCAATCGAGAAATAAAATAAACAAATAAACGTTTGAACGTCTGTAGTGAAATGTATACGATATTGCGTTCGTGCATACACCCCACGAACTATCATGTCTGTGTTTTTATTACGTCGACTTCCGACTACATATAAAGACTATTGATTAGAGAAAGCCGAAATTTTACTATGATTTTTAACAGCTTTAAAATTTAATTAATTTAAGACTAATTGGTTGATGTAATAAAACTGCAATAAATAAAAGTAGTAACAAGAATAAAAAAAATAGTAATTTACAAAATATAGGGATTTCCAGAACGTCACGTTTCCAGCTTAAGGTAGAAAATATTTTTATTAATCCCCGTCATTGGTAAATTAAAGAAAAGGTAGAGTTAGAGGTAGGTAGAGGTAGGTTATTGAGTATTAAACTAATATTTACTTCTATTTTGAACTATATTTATAGATGAAATGAAAAAATAAATGAGATATATTATTTATTAAGGGAACTAAGTAAATGGACAATTTAAACTTATATTTATTGCTTAAGGCACATAGTCATCACTTTTTGTCAAAAATATAAAAACAAAAACAACATAAAGTATTTTTTCTTCTAATAAACTAAACGTCAAAACAAAATAATACTTTTATCTTATCAGAAAACTAATAAAAAATTACTTATTCATCTTGAGATCTAGTGCACCTATCACAGACGAAAATGGCACGTTCCATACATAAATAACGCTTACATTGGTAAGAAACGTATTTAGTTTTACGATCTTTTCTTGTAGGACATACTTCACATCTCCTTATTGTTCTGGCTACTTTTTGTGCAGGACTTGAAGATTCACCAACATGATCTTGAATCCTTTTACAAAGTTCTATTGGTAAATGAAGGTTTTCCTTTCTGTTGCCTAAATGTTCTGAAATCAATTCTATTTCTAAATCTCTGATGAAATCTCTACTCTTTACTGGCGAGTTATTCTTATTAGCTTTATAGATTATCATGCTATTCATACCTGACATATTCAAAATGGCATAAAAAATTACCATTGGCCATCTTTTTGTATTGCGTGAAACATCATAATTGCTACATAATTGGTTCACAACATCTACACTTCCTTTCATTTGGTTGTAAAATGTAATCATTTAAGTTATTTCCATAATAGTTTTTAGATGATATTATATGGAGCTCTTTGAACCAGTAATATTAAATAAAATGTACTCAAATATGTCCTGTCATATTCTTTGTACACAAATATTACACGCTAATCTGTGAAACTCGTAGGTCCAATAAGGTTGTAAAGAAAAACTAGGTACAATTTATAAAGGGCGAAAGAGACAAATGGATTACAACACAGAATGAATGCTAAAGTCAATTTAAACATATTAATTCCTTTAGACGATACATTAAAATAAACAAAATCTACACATTTAAAAATTGAGGGATATTATGATTCTAAAAAGTTACTACGTTACTAGTTTATGCGGGGAAGAAAGCATCATGACCGCTTTCTTTTATTATCAATAACGTGTAAATAATATTTCTAGATTTTACGTGTGAGGGAGAATCATAGTCAAGGATGAAAAACTCTAGAGAAGCAAAATAAGATAATCTTTTATATTTCCACTATAGTAATAAACACGAGAATAACCGAAATATTGGTAAAGAAATTTCATTTTCTTTGTGCATATTTCATTACCATCACAACGTACCATTCAAAATAATATATTATGATCCTTTCAACAGCGCTTCCAACCGGAAATCGTTCGATGGTTAATAAAACTTTTAGCTCCATTTTGAAAGTATCAATATATTTCTCACGTACTGTCTCCCCAGAGAACAAAGAAAAAACATCCCGTCAGAGAGCTTCCAAATATTTTCCTTAAATTATATCTTGTCTAGTTTTGAATCTCGCCAAAAGAAAAAGTTACCCACTCGTTACCAATCAAGCGAATCGATAAACTTGAGCTTGGAAATTTTTTCTTTTCTTCCACTCGCGGGCTCTCTTGAGAAAAGTTTCCCGTACCGGAAACCGATTCTGTGTCGAGATACGGCAACTTATTTTTATCCCGCATATATCGTTTGAGTATTAAAACATTTTTGTTTCGAAAATTGTATCTTATCAGGTTGACTGTCGTCTGCTATCCAGGGTGGCTGCAAACATTTCAAAAAAGGCTGCTAGCAGCGTATATAGTAATAATAACATTAACTTTGAAAATATCTTTATATGCGTTGGGACTCTAAAAAATAAATATGATGTTTCCATTTATTTTATACTATTAGACTACACGTAAAAACAAGTGACAAAAAAGAATATTTTACACATTTCTTTATATATTAGAATTCACTCGCCTCTATGTACCGTACTGTAACAGTAAACAATTTAATTCTCCTCACAGGATGTCGCAAGTGTTTTAAATTGACACTATATTTCTCTTTACTATTATAGGCTGAGAAATCAAACAATGTAATGAAATTTACACGAGATTTTATTATATTTATTTTAGGTGGTTTTGCTGGAATTCAAAACTATAAAAAATTTAAAATTAACAAGTTAAAAATACCTTAAAATAATTGTTTGCCAATTCATTACCTTTTCCAATTTAAAACACTTCCTTATTAGTTATAGCATACATCATAAAAATGTGATATTTTTCTATAAATTCTTGAACTTTTTCAAATATATTTTTTGTACTGTTTGGATACTAAATATAACTTCATGTCAACTTTTTATTATTAAGTCTATACACTGAAACTTGAAAACAAAACTAAATTATAAAACACAAGTCAAATCACGATACTTTTTCCGTCATATTTTCATATTATATTTCAGTACGTATATGAAAATTACAATTTAATAAAAGATCAAACTAGAATTTACGAAATAATTAACTCGATAATTAAGTTTTTAGCCTTTTATTTATAATAAGGTGTCTTTGAAACTGCCGTATCAATGGCTTTAAAAAAATTATATCATAAAAATATATCAAGTTAAGGAAAGACTTCTGTGAATAAACTCGGCTTCGACTTCAAAATTACACTTAAATTATGTCTATTTATTTAAAACTTTATCGATTATTTTAATGTTTTTGAGTAACATGAAACTAATAATTTAAAAAATCCGATAAGCTTTTTAAACTTTGTTAATTTTTGATAAATATTTGTTTTTAATTTACAAGCTTAACATTTTGAAAAGTCAGTAACAGAACAACCCACCCGAGAACTTTTAGAGAAACTACTGGGCAGAATTCAGTCAAATAATTTTGATTTTGTTAGGTTTAATGAGCGTTTGTAATCTATGGAAAAATATGTAACGGAATTTTTTCTAATTTCCCATCCTTGAGTCCAGGTGCACAAATAAAATTTATATTGACTATTATCAATGCAACTGTCATTTAGAAGCGATAATCAATAAGGGATCAATTTTCGTAATACAGCCTTTAACTTATTTTTCGTCATGTTCATTCAGAAGTTTAAATTTCTTGTGAAGATAATGACTAACTTAAAATTGCAGTTACAATTACTTATAACTACTCATCCAAAATTTTGGTCTGTAATGAATTTAATCAATATTTATTCATTATGTGTGAATTAATTTTTTATTTCTATGCTAATGCCAAAACGTGGCACAACTGAATTAAAATCGAAAAACAATTTAATGTAAAACCTAGCAATGTACTCAAAATATGTCTGCGCGTAAGCAATTACATAAAGATTTATTAAAACTGCAATCAATAAATTCTTAAAACCTTGCATGTTGAATGTATAAGAGTCTTAGTAAAAATGAATGAGGAAAACTATAAAAAACTCACTAGACTACACTGAAAATTATTTAAAATAAGACATTGTTGATAAAGTGCCGAAAAAGTTATGTTGTTCGAATTAAATTTAATCCAGAAAAGCAGAAGATGTGTATATATGTAAAAACTTGATAAATAGAGTCTGAAAGTGAAGTATTATTTTAATTCCAATATTGCTACGCAAAAACAAGGTTGCTGTATCCGGAATAATACTCAAATTGTTAACCATCTCTTTCTGGACAAAATGTAAAAGATTTGTTAAAATCCGTATCTGAATCTAACATCAATATTGCTGAAAAGTGTTTGTGCTCGTATTTAAATACATTTTAGAAATATACAAACTAAGGACTATTGGTAAAATAAAAACCAAAACCGAAATTCCACCAGGGTCTGTTATCCCTGATCTGTTACCATTGTCGCGGGTATATTACCTCTGACAATGAAATATATTTGTAGATAATTCCAAATTTGTTTAAAATACTCACCGTAATATGTAGATTTTTACTTACTGTCTCGAAAAGTAATTAGCTATTTGATATACTTCATTGCTCTGAGATCATTTAGTAAAAATAAAAGATGAAAGTAACAGAATGACATAATTCTATTAAAAGTGGATTAGATAATGTAGATCTTATGTATCGCCTTTACTGTCACTCTTATGAATGTAGCGGTAAATACTGGCAATTTACTATAACGTTTTCCAATTGGCAGACATAAAATCTTTAAAAATTCTAAACTTAAACGGACTAACCTTTGATAAGATAAAATAGCATGTTTTAATTTCCTTTGCAGGTTGATATAGGATTTGATGCTACTATTTATAAAGAAACGGTAAATTATTCAGAATATCAGACATAAAAAATAGGCTCAAAATATCAAATAAGCGTGTCGAAAGTTGAAAATGTTTAGTATATAATTACAAAACTCAGAAGAGTACACAAGAAGTTGCATCAAACCAATATGTTATGTCAACTATATCAGCTCCACAAAAAGCTGATCTTAAACAATGCAAAAGTGTGCTTTGCCAATGCAAAAGAGATAAGAAATTTTCTCCAAATTGCTCTAAAGGCCGCAAAATATGATATACTTAGGATATCGAAAAACACCGCGCTCTTTTTTATTTTAAGACTGAGTCATATTTACCATTGATTCAAAGCGTTACCGCTTTCCAGTTTGTATTTAACTTATTATCTTATTTGTACTCATTATAATAATATTTTATTATTTGTAAGAAAAATTCCAGATTTAAATAAAAAAAAAATGCCTTTATTTTAGTGAAATTATGATTGCTTTATGTTTAGATTAGATGAATAGCATAAATTTTACATCTTTTATATAAATATAGTTATTTAATAGGTGCATTTTTAGGACTGTACTATAGCGCAAATATAATAATATGGAAAAGTAATTTATTTCCTTCTGTTCATCCGATTTATTCAAGACGTCTGTATGAATATATTTTCGAGAATATATTTTAGCAAAATGGGAATGTATAAAATAAGTTAATTTTAATCTTTAAAATGTTATTTATTTTTACTTCAGTACGAGCTTTGAGTCTTTAACGACTATTTAATCGGAAGTGCTTTTCAACTCAGCTATTTTCCTAAAGAGGATAAGGAATCATAAAAACTTTTAAATATTAATCACCACTCTTTAATGTAACTACGTGGGAAATATAGCAAAGGATAAAAAGACACATAATATGAGCAATAATATCATACCTTTACTTAACACAATGCTTTTCTCCCTTTCATACATCCATATAATTTTTTATTATGTTAGAAAATAGCCAGCGTAACGTTAAGAATTTAACCGATAGAACTTACGACTGACTTTTACATTACAGTATTTAGTGTTCATTTCAACTCACCGTATCGCATACATTAGCGCAGGAACCGGAAGCCAAAGAAAGTGGTGAGTGCGTTATGGGAACACATTAAGGATGGGCCCAGTAAAACACGCAGTGCGGTGTGAATGCGAATTTTCCGCAAACAAAACGCTTCTTTGATCCAAAAAGCGGAAGGCAGTAAGTATATATATTAAGTATAACACTTCCATTTTGCTATTTGTGCTCATTTGATACAATGACATATAAATTATAGTGAAAATGGTTTTAAACGTGACAAGTGTATCGTGTTTGTTTTTATTTTCATTTATTATTTTATTACATTTGGCAGATTTTTAAAATAAATTGTAATGTCTATAACTTCAAAGACAGTGTTTTGTGTAGAAGAGTGTTTCACTAACTCAAGAATTATATAAATTTAAATTGTAAATTTTTGCAATTACATAAACCCTTATTATACATATTAATAAGACATATTAATAATAACAATAACTATTACTAATAACTGTTACATCTATTAATGCATGCTATTTAAAATAATGTTTGGGAAAAATAATACCAACTTAATTAGAACCGGCTTACTGGGTTACAGGTATACAAAAAACCGACTTCAAAAAAAGATAATTCAAAGAAAGTAATTCTTAACTCGAAAAAAGTTATTCGCAATAAATGACTAAGTTACTTATTTTTTAATTCGGTGCCAACATTGTCGATTAATTTAAATCTATAATTTCATTTAATTTCTATTTTCAACAGTAATATAATGTGAAAGATATAACCTTAACTTCTAATTTACTCACAATACGAAAAAAAATTTTAAAAGGAGTATTTATAGTATAAAATTTAACATTTGTTTAGGTTAATGGGCGGAAAATATGATTAGTCAAATTATGATTCATAAAGTAAGAAAAAAGCTAAATACGCTATAACATAAACAAATTTTAAGCGTCTAAATTTCATGATAGGGATAGAGTATTATTTTCTCATTCGCTCTCGTGGAACATAATGGCCATAACCATAATTACATCACATTTAATTATTGCCGTCTTTGTTTAAACATTAAATCTCTATAACTATTAATCTTTCAAGATTCGTAAATTTTTTCCTGCTGCTTTCAATTATGGAAATTTTTCAAATAATTTGTTTTTTCCCTTCTTCTGTATAATTTTTAAAGTTAAGAGTCGTTTGACTTAATTAAAGTATTAGGTATGATACAATTATACAACCTTAAAATATTATTATTACACAAGGTATATTATATTATATAACCCATGTTTCCAGCACACAAAACAATATTTCAAACGTAAACTGCGTTAAGTGAATGACGAATTACTTTTCAACACGAACGTCACCTCGTCACAAGGTAGTAATGATAAATGTGTTCGACGGAATTGTAAATGAAGCTATTCAAAAGCACGATTGAGCGTATTTAAATGAAAATAAACTGAGGAAATGAGAGAGCGGTGACAACGCTGAAAATTATATTTGCGGGTGGTGTTAGCTACGACATACATATATGTTCAAAACCTTTATGCTATCTCCTGAAGAGGCAGATAGAGTTTTAATTGTAGATCTGACAACCAAAACTCTCTAAATTTATATCTTGCTCCTAACATAATCTCCACTAACTGACACACAAGTATTCATTATGATTTCTTGCTGAAACAATTAATAATTTCGTCGTAGCTGTCTGTTAGTCCAGCCGTTAATTATCGTTTGTCCGTTCGGCTACATTTTTCTTCAGTAGACATATGTACACGAAAATTAAGAAGTAGATACTTTAGCATTGTATTAAAAAAATAATTGACCTGTGTGTGCAATTTCAAAAATTGACAACGACGAATCCGTAATTTATGTTCGTCTCAACAAGCTTTTCGCCGGTTGCATATTAATAATATTGGATATATTTGCAACTAGCCGAGAACAACTCACTTCTCTGGGTTCCTTTTTTGGAATATTTGTAGTTTTTTTTAATCTAATATAAAAAACGTTCATCACATTTTTTTTATTCTTACTTCTTTTTCGGTATACAAGATTATCTTATGTATCAAGTAATTTCATCAAAATACAATATTGTACATTATATTTGCTGTATTGTTGTCTAGCGCATACACATATCGTTTTTATTCTTGTCTGATAGGTGACGGAGCAGCATATAGCTGGAACAATGAAAATTATTTTGATCTCCATCCTTCCCTACTAATACATTCTAGTTTATTCGAGGATATTCTCGTATATTTGAAGTAATTTCATTTAATGATGTTAATACATACAAATTTAATACTTGTAGAATATTCCAGAACATTCTGGATCTTTCGATCCAGTTTATTCTAGTATTATTCGAGCATTCTCTCGTTAATTTTAATTCATTTAATGACGTAGGTTTAGTGACCACTAAATCGATTGGGAAAATGCCCAAATTTGAAAACTTTCATCCACTGTGTCTCCCATATCCCTATAGCTATCTACACGCTGTAACTATAGCACGCAATGGCGTACTCGAGGTTACTACTGTAAAAACATCAGTAGTCTGCGATGGAAAGTTAATTATATTTGATTTGGCGTTTATTTCTTTATATATCCTGTATTCACCTTCTACTTGTTTATTTTGTCATTCGGAAAAGAATCTTTCGCTCTTTCTCTTTCCTTTACCTGGACCATACTTAAGTCAAAATGCGGTATGGGGAAAGTGCGGTATGGGGAAAAACGGGCAAGGTACTTACACGGAAACGGAATATAAAATTTGGGTATGTGTAAATACGAAATATATTCCAAAACAAATTTATTTTGATTTTTATTACTATATACGCGTGTTTAAAAAACTATGTTTTTTGAAACGAATAAATGCCACTTCATTTTGACACTTCAGAGTTCGCAAAGTTTGCAATAGGTTGCGAAACTGATATTTAGTGTAAAAATTAGATCGTTAATTTAATCATAATTATGATTTCATACAAAATTTAAACTTTAATTATTTTATAAACTAGGCGACCAATTGACAAAAATAACATATTGTCGGATTACATATGATTCATAGGACAAGTGTTTGAAGTGACAAAAATTCCTTCATATACATAACGCACATCCATATATATATATATATATATATATATATATATATATATATATATATATATATATACATATATATTTAAAATGAGAATTAACTTAAATTTTTTTTACGTCACATTGATATTTTCTCGAAAAGCAGTACTACGTAGTTTCATTATCTTCTATTTTTATATTCGTCGAGAATAAAAACAAATAGACTTACCTATTTAATATGACAACAATAAAAATAATTTCGCAATAATATTTTTCAACCATTGTCACCTTGGAAACTTGATATTTATATTCAAGTATTAGATTTAACTAAGTAGATTTCAGTTCATATTTTAAACTGGTTATTATCAGACACAAACATCTATTATTAGGTATTAATAAAATAGATTTCATAATAAAGTACTTATTCACATAGCATGACCTTTGTTGACCTGCATATATTGTTCTTTATAAATGTAACTAATAACGAGTGGCGGAATAATCGGGAGTCATTTCAGGCCTGGAGAGCAGTGTCAGCGTTAGTTGATTTATTTGGAAAGAAATTGTTAACTAAGTTTTAAAAAAAAGTGTGGGTAGTTTTTGTAATCCAATTTGCCAAAGAACATTTTGGTACCAAACTAAGACATAGTTTTTTAATTTATTTACTTACAGATAAATTTATTTACTTACAGATAAATTTTGCCTGAAATAATCATATATCAGTTTTTGTTAGAGACTTACTAATGACTATATATTTGCTTCACTGGTCCAGTGGTCACACCTCGTGACTTGTCTTCATATTCAGTGCATTCCTATTTGCTTGGCTACAACATGTTCATACCTGTTCTCGGATAAGTAAGTTATTTATTCGCAAATACTGAACTTTGGTCAGTTAAATCTAACTCGCCAATAGTAATGTCACACATCTTATGGTAGCAGCGTCCCTACCTTTTTTATATCAGTATGGGCTTACTTCACAATGTAAATATGTTAATATATTCTTATACTAACAGATGCTTATTTCTATTATATACTTAAGTAAACGCTAGTAGAAACATCTGTCTTATAAGCTTTCATTGAAAAAGTACTTTAAATTCAAATAACATTTGCGACAGCCGTAGATCGGATGTTCGTTTTAGAATATCCGTCGTGTGTGGAGGAGTTTATCGTTTTCCTTTCATTTACCTTGACGACAAAGACTGATTGTGGACTCTGTTTTGCCTTGAGTTTAAGTTTTCGTAGCCCTTTGACTGTGAGTTTGCATGCAACTCGAAAAGTTTTCAATTTTTTGAGTGCGTTTGGTGTGTTCTATCAATAAATATGTAAGAAAATACATCTTGAACTGATTTTAATTACGATTTGGCGATGATCGTTTCTCCAAACATATCATGTACATTTTAATTAAATTAATTCATGAAAATTTTGGTAGTTGATGGTATATTCCTGAAGAGTCCGTTGTAACAAAACCTTTCTGTAAAAAAATTGTACAATTAGATCACACAGATGCGCGAGAAATTATTTGCATTGTCCATCAGATTGGTGGAGAAATCAGAAACAGTTTCAAAGACGAAACAAGATGAGTTCATAAATAATACCAAAAATGTTTCTAAATACAAGGTGCTTTTAAAAAATTTAAAGAAATGCATATTAATATTTCATTACCACCACAGCCCGTTGGTTTTTCGTAACGGTCCCTTAAAGTAAATGAATAGAAACAGTAAGTTAAATTATGTAAATTGTTATTTCTTTAGATGGTGAGCAACTGCTGCAATCAGTGAGTGTAAGGCAGAATTCAATAAAATGTCTATTCTGAAGGAAAAAGTAATTCTTGAAGAAATAAAAAGTATTAGTAAACTAGATTAAATACTGCATACAGAAATATTATTTATTTAAATATTTTTTATTTTAATATAATGGAAATATGGTTGACAAAGAAATTAAAAAAATTAATATATAATTATTTGCTTTAGCGGTTAACATTTTATCCATCGAAAAATTTCATAAACAATTTTATATAGGGCAAATTATCAAGTAAGGAAAGTACATAAAAATTAATTCTTACATTGCACTGTCCAGATTATTAGAATAATTTTTTTTAAACTAAATTTCAAAAAATTAAATGTCATAAAAATTTTAAATAATTTATATATAAATTTAAAAATATGGGTTGTGAATAAAACTTCTCCTAAAAATTTTATACCTCAATATCTAAGGTTAAATTTGCTTTCACGATTTGCGTTGTATTAATTTTCTTGAGGCAGATAAACATAACAAAATTTATCTCAAAATATTTCATCAGAAGACCGATCAGAAATAATAAAAAGGTTAGTAGATTAAATCAAAAATGACCCATCGGTCGGGCCCTGGTATGTCCTGAAAATCACTACTTGCTAATTGAATTATAATGTAATGAATATTCATTTTACCTTCAATTAATTTAAAGTTTACTTTTAACTAAAACAAAGTGCGATGTTTCTCCAATTCGGCCTTAAAATGATCGTCAGAATCCGACCTCTGCTTATAACCAATAAATGGGCAGAAGGAAAACAAAGGAATTCAATATATCTTTGCTTATTCTATTTAAGAGAAATGATCGTTAACACATTCGCTAAATAAAATAACGTCTTTTTTTCGCAATTTACTCCCTGAGTTAAATGTTCAGCTAATAAACACACTGGCAGTACTTTTCTAATTATACGTTTTTAAGGTTCATAAAGATTCAGACGATTTCATTGTCCGCACTAAAATGTTTATTAATGAAATATCTAAATTGTGATATCTCTGCCTTATCTTAATCACGTTAGTTTATTCCCATTTTACCTTAATCAATAAATTCTTTCTATATACTTCGCTTTTTATGCAATATAATTTTTAAACAACTTTATGGTTCCTGTAAGCACGCATGCACACACTGGTGCACCAGTGTACGTAATAAATGTGAATAAATTTAAGTGAAATTAGAGAATTTAAAGTATTTATTTGTATTCGATACAATTAAATAGAAAATATATAGAAAAAATAATATAAATTTCGGATTTTCTTTAAAATGATAATTTAAAAAAAGGGAACTGTTGCACAAAACTCAAAAAATAATTCTCGTTAATAAAATTTAAAATTTTTTCGTATTACTTTACTGTTGTTAAAACTAGTGACTTTTAGATTTTGTTTTTTTGATCAATGGAAGAGAGCGGAAATATTTGGAAACAAATGATAGAAGTTCATATTATCACAAAGCTTTTTTCCTAATCATATTGTGACAACTCACATAATTTATTTTCACATTCGTTAATTTTTTTCTTCATTTATTTTGTCTTTGATATGACATTTGCACAAACAGCCAATTTATTGCTAAAAGATCAACCTATTCCAGCCAACCACAACCAAGGAATACAATTATTTAGTTCCGAAGTGGACTGTACAAAATAGATTTTTGTAATTTCATTAAATTTTTTTAATAAAATTGTAAAATAAAATACGATATAAATGACAAATATTAATTAAAAAAGCCTTAAGTATGAAGACAAGATAAAAAGGGAAAAAATGAGGCTTGAAACAGTACATATACAGAGAAAAATAGCACTGGTGAATTCGATATTCGGGTTTAATTTTTTTGTCGGCCCCTACTGAAAGTGTCTCTTGATCGCTTATTTTTTTGCAAAAGTGCAATGAATTTGTAACTTAGAATTGTAAAGAGTAGAGATTTTCATAGATAAACGAACAATATTTTGGAATGATTTGAATGCCAAGTTTTTAGAACGTAAATCTAGCTCTTTCAGGATGAAAAAGTAATGAAAGAATATAAAAGTTTAATCGATAACGAGCCGCTACTCATTTTAGCAGTGATATAAACGCAGAATTATGATTATGTTTGGAAGCTAAATATGGAAAGGCACATAAATTTTGAAGTTTTTCTAGTTTGTTAATTAATTTATTAGTAAAATCTGGAGAGCAACCATCTCCATAGTCAAATAAAAGTAATAAAATATTTGTTCTAAATGGACCCCTGCCTTATAAGGGAATAACTGTTTTTTCCTTTATTAATATTTTGTTTCCCTTATCATTAAGGCAAAAGGGTAAAATTTCGGTATTTATTTTTGATGACGTTTTTGTACTAATGTAATTTTTGTTAAAAATATTATCGATATTTGCAGACTACATTCATATATATTGAATAGTATGACACATGGCATGGGTTTTCATTTTTTTATAATTTCCAGTAGTATAATAATTCTTCAAATTATTTTGCAATCGATCGTATTTATATTGTATATATTGTGTTTTTGAGGAATAACGAAAATTCAAAGTATACTTTGTATTAAACTAAAGAAATATGTAATAATATTAATTTAACGCATTAGTAAATATACAGGCATAAAAACTCGAGTAATTAATCTGTTAAACATTTTAGGGTTTCGTAATTAATTCACAAAGCCGACACGCTTATTATTTTATTATATCTGTCTATTCATTTGTCCAAGCACAATAACTGTTTTAGTTTAAAATGAGCTGCAATTAAATTTTAGGGATGAATACAATTAAATTTGATGAAAATAAATGAATATTTTGTTTATTTATTTATATAATACATACAATAAACTTGGGAGGAATTATTTTTTCAAGGATCCCATAACGATGATGTCATTAACGAGGTCTAATAAAATCCTCTCCGCGATATGAATTGAAAAATTATTGGTAAGTTTTACCTTCTACTTCCTAAAAGTGTATTCCAAAAACTTTTGAAAAATAAGATTACTGAATACTATGTTTTTTAAGTACTTTATTACAATATTATATTGGCCAATTTCTTTAATAAATTTAAAAAATAAAAACAATGAAATTATTTGTATGGATATACTTGTATTTAAGTATTAAAAATTATATTTACTTTAATATTTTTACAATTTTAAATATTTCTACCATATAAGGGTTTACGTAGCCCACATAGAACAAGGTCAATTTGTATTTAACAAGCTTATTTTTATTTGAATCCTTACGCACGCATGAACGCTGATGGCGTTTAAGTAATAATATCCGATCTACCAAGTAACACTTATAACCGATCTACCAAGTAACGTAATTGTAAAATTAAGCTATTAAAATCCCACAAGCATAAATCAAAAACATTTAATTACGGTGTTGCTAATTACTACATCGAAAATAATTTGGCTGTGCATGTTTATATTTTTGGAAGAGTGTGCGTGTCTAAACACAATAAAGCAAGTACCACATATCATATTTCAGATCGCGTATTTTAGAGTAGAAATGTGGAATATTTGTTTTGATGATAAACTACACCCTCTCATCGAAGGTAAGTTTTATTGAAATTACGTGAACCTGTAAAGTCGGCGATTACGAAACGTTGACACTGAATAGTTATATAATACTCTTTTAACGACTAGCTTAGTCCGTATCTGGTATCGCATATGCTCAAGAACATAGGAGAATGTTCATTTATTTATTTACATATTAGCAATATTAACGATGCTGTTTAAGAGAAGGTCGGCACAGGGAATAAGGTCGCACAAGGATAAATGAATAAAAGTGGCACAGGGAATAAATGAATAAACTCGCTACGTATTTTTAAGATACCTTAATGTAAAGATATGTTAATAAATTTATAAACGCCTTCATAAAAATTTTAAATTCATGTCAGTGACTAATATTGTGACAGTGTTTTAGTGCAAAACATATTTGTTTCTATTAGGTACCAAATATTATATATAAATAGCTGGTAATTGCCTTAACTATTAGAATTAGTAACATCTTCTGTGATAATAACAATACTTCTTCTGAAACAATGGAGCCTATAACAGGTTAAATTATAGGCTCCATTGGTTACATTGGCTACTTACTTTGTTTACTGACAGGCGGCTCTTTTTAATACATAGGTCTCTTCAAAATTCTGGTTTATATCATTATAATAGTTAGCTGTTACAATACTTTTTGTTGGAGAGTAAATTGTGCAACGCCATGAAATGTCTCATGTATATTTTTGTTTAAATTTTTGGCATATCTTCGTTTTTAATTGTAGCATTATAAAGCATTATATGCATATGGTCGAAAGTAGCAAATAAATTATGCGCTTTCATATCTCAGAAATGGAAAATATCGATTAGGAAAGAGGATACCGATATTAATTTACGTCAATATAAAAATATTAGTATCATTTCTTGTATCTATGCTCGATAACAAAACAGAGAGATAAAAATTGTAAGTTTTCATGATTTTTTCAGTAACAAAAGTTTAATCAATTTTAATCACAAGCACAGTTTAATCAATTAAAAGCAAAACTTTAATAAAGTAAGAGTAAAAACACAGTAGTGAAATGGATGCCTTTGCAATATATTAATAAAGTAGGAGAAAAAAACAGAGTACCGAAGTGAATGTATGCGCAATATTTTAATAAACTGAGAGGAGAAAACACAATAACGGAGTGAATTTTTTTTGAGAAAATACTTTTCATGTATCTAAATTGACGTAGGACCATGTATCTAAATTGACGTACGTGAAGTAGATTATACTGGTAATTTTGTATTTTTCTTGTGTCTTTTTATGAAGGTTTTGTTAAAGATAATGAATCTTTTAATTATAAAGATAATTAAGGAAATGTTAAAAATAACAATTTCTCCGTAGTAAAAACCGGAATAATAAAATATTTATACATTATTTTCCTTTCATTTTTTTGAGAGGAAAGCAAAGGAAAATTCGTATGAAGCAATTGAAACCTGCATATAAAACTTCAAACCGACTCCCAATTGTGGCATATTCTATTTATTGCAAATCAATTCATTTCATTCCTTCCACGTATATATTATACTACCTAACTTCTGTCAAGATGTTGAATAGTGACAAACATCAAATATACCGAAATGATTCTCACCTGAGTATCAGTGTATGATCAAAATGGATTACATTAATAAATTGAAAACATACAAATGAAGTCCAGAGGTTACATTAGTAAAATTAGTAGGTCATAAAAGAACTTTGGGTAACAATCAGAAATGGCCCGAAAAATAAAATAACGAAACACCCTTCAGTCAAACTAATTTATATGTTTGGCAATATATCAAAATATATGCCTATAACACATAGGGTAGACTTGTATAATATAAAAGCAAAACAACTGTGAGCGCCATTTAAAGGTAAATGTATTAAATTGAAATTAAGGTTTCAAAATTGACAAGAGATGTAAATTAACCGAGCTCTCCGATTTAGGTCTGTATCTGAGGTGGAAAACTCACGGAATATATCCACACTTAACCACTCTGAGTCATTTTAATAGATTACTCGTGTAGCAATAAGTTCGTCATTTATATATATATATATATATATATATATATGGCAATTGAGAGTATTGCGTTCACATCCACGAAACTGCATCTCCAAAGTAAAGATTAGTAAATGACGTTGATATTAGAATCTGTGGGTATGTATATTACTATATAAGTATGTATGTGCGCTTTTAAAGGTTGACTTCTCGCTGAACTAGAATTTTCGCTAGACGCTCTTTTCTATAAATAGTCCATGGTGTGGTATGATCATAAATTATATGGTCGTCTATGATTTCCATGGTCTTTTAACTAAAATCTTTTTAATCACTCCAAACATAAATTCATTAATTTCACAAAAAACATTTACACATAAAGAAAGTTTTTTTTCATTTGATAATGTTGACAAATTTCGTCTTATCAATATATATTTAGCATGGAAACAAATTTACCAAATAATATTTTAGTGTTGATTAACGAAATCGTGAATCGATTTAACCAAAATGTTTAAGCCAGGGAAAGATTAGTTTTTAAATCATTATATTCATAATAAGAAATTGCTAATCGCATTGTACATAAAATATTTCTTAACAAATAATCGTTGTAATCAATTTGGTATATAATTGGCCACATCAATGATGGAGACAAGGTAATACCAGTCGATGTATCTTTTTTGGGCCTATTGGACTAATTGAGAATTTACTTTATTTTAAACATACAAAAGAACTTAATGTTACTTTGCATAGAAAGTTGCGGTAAAGTTATATAATACAACAAGGCCGAGTATAGATTTTGTTTTTACAAAGAAAAAAGCAACAGAAAAAATTATAATTGCGATAAAAAGGTCAAAAATTTACAAGGCCTAAATCTAAAGGAAAAATTATTTGAAAATTCTTTCATTTAATCTAAGCGCAACGCTAAAATGATTGAAATGAGACGTACCGATTTATTAAATACTATTGGAATATTTATCAAATCAAGCTTTTAGCATCTCGCGAATAAACGGCATGTTATAATTATTTAAATTGTGTCATTTCCCTTTACTGTTTTCGGAAGAATGTGCCTACTTGGAAGGCATGACCTGTAGCTCGTACGGTCCATGCGTCGTTTCGTAAAAATGTTAAATATTTGCTTTCATGACGAATTACTGTTACCCATTTAAATAAGTTCTATAACAAGTCACGTGACCTTGTTATGTTAGCCATTACAGGGTGTTGATGTTTCATAATAACACATTTCCTTTGTTAACGACTGATTTAACGGTTCAGAAAAAACTTAATTATTAGTTTTATAGTAACGTGGTTTGGAATTTACAGACATAACCGAGTAAAAAATTTGTGAAATAATCTACAATTGAGAGGTATTTATCATTTTTATGGTGCCAGACCAGAAAAGAAAAATGGAACCTCAAAAAGATCATTCACGTGTCCATCTCTCTGTCGGTCACAGCCGTTATTTCTTTCATTTTAATCTTATGAAATATTTATTATCTCCTTGGTTTTTAGTTCCCCTATTGTTTTAGAATAAATTTTTCTTGCAATTTTTATTTAATCAAAAATATGGGGAGGCATTTATGCTTTTGGTTTTACCAATGATTTTTTCATATTAATAAATTTTCAAATACATTGGGAACAACCATTCTTTAGTTTAAATATATTTGATTTTTTCTAATATGACCTTAACATGTGAAATTAAATAAAATGCGAGCTTAACATTTTTAACTTCCGTTCTTTTTAGAAACAATTTATTAATTCCTTTATGGCGAGTTACTTCATCTGGAGTATCTAAGTGAACTTTGGTAAAATCAAATAATAAATGAATTTTTTTATTTGGGTTTTCCTTATAAACTTCTAAGGTCGCTTTTAATTTGGTGTTTATAGGCTACGATCGGTGAAGACAAAAGGTAAATTTCTACAAAATACGTTACATATAATAAATACACGTGCTTCGGGTGAAAAGAAGAAAAAATGTTTTACCTGAATAAATTGCAAATAGTGTAACAGAATTTTGGTTTGAAATTGAAAGACGTGGTATAGACTTTAATATATCAAATCAAATAGTTGCGATCAACCATTTGTATATAAAATATGTAACTATGTAAGTGTGTGTGTACTTCAATATGGTATATAATGTACATATACTTTATAAAATATATTGCAACAAACACACCTTTTTATTTGTCAGATTAAGTCGGACAAAAAACAGTGCACATGAAAAGTATGCAAATGGAGAATATTTTGGGAACCAATAGAACTATATACATTAATAAAATATGAAATATCTTTTAATATGTAAATGCAGCCTTCTGAAAATGTAGTTTGTTTATTTGCTTACACTCAAAACACATAAAACTGCATATAAGTTTCCTTTCCCAGAATTTTTTAATAAATTATTTAAGTGCTATCTTTCATTTTGATACAATTCCGCAGAGTAAGAATGGACATATAACTCCAGAGAACGCTTATGTAGACCTAGATCAATTAATACAAATAACAATTTTTAAGTAGCCATATCTACAAGCACTCTCTGGGACAATTTATTAGCGAAATTTATTTGGCATATCGATATGAGCCTTGCTGAGTATATAAGAACAATATTTAATGGAAAAGTACATAAATTTTACTATTTATTGGTACTTGGGTAACATGGAAAAATATATAGCATTCTTCTTGACAAGATAATATATTTTCTATTCTATTTATTAGGTATAAAAAGAAATTGATGAAAATAAATTAAAAAATATGTCCCTAAGGAGAAAACTTGTAAGAGGATTAGAAAGAAAACAAATCATACTCTCACTACGTTAAAAACTGATACTCAACGAACAACACAAACCATTATTTAGTTTTAAACCTTAAAACTAGAAGATAAGGTGGACGATACCCAAGATTACTAGTCGTAATTTAAAATAAAACGTTGATGGTTATTTATTGTTAATGTAATTTTCACAATATAAACGCAATAATGGTGGTCACCTTTTTAGAGAAGCGAAAAATACCAGCTATGAAAGGGTTAAATAAAAAATTTAAATTCTATTCTTATTCTTATTAAAATACACACAAACACACACACACACATATATATAAATATATACATATATATATATATATATATATATATATATATATATATATATATATATATTCGTTACATTGGCTCCTTATATTGGGATGCCCTAGAACTTGTATTCGTTCACAATACCTGTTAAATCGGGACTAAACTTATCATAAAAGTACCTAAAGTTGATTATAATGAAAAGTAATTTAAAATGGCTGATATAACAGCACAATTTGTCCCATAGTTTAAAAATTGTCGTAATTCAAGGTGTTAAAAAACACCAAATTTGTTTCAAAACGAGAGTATACCATTTATACCACGATGAAAAAAATTTATTGTTACAACTTCACGTAGAAATTATTCGATTGATTCTGCATTTAACGAAATCGTTAACAAAATCCTTGCCATAAAATAAATATATAATAACATAAAATATATTTTTTGACGTGGTGTATGTAGGTTCGTCATCTACGTATATAAATTCTTACTAGATGCATAGATGATGGACAACAAAATTAGTGGACAATCAAGTTTCAAGCTGAAAATGGCATAGCCGGTAACATAATTAAATTATTTTTTTTCTAACTCAGTTAGGTGAGACTATGTTATTACAATTTTTTTGGCCAGATCAAAATGTCGGTCTAAAAGTAAATTCTTTATAATTCAGGTGATAAATATTTGTCTCTCGCGCAATAATCCAGTTTAGTTTTTTTTACAGTGCAATTGTTATACCTATATTAAAAAGCTCCAAGAAATTGACCTTTTCAAAAGATGCTCGCAATCGGCTTCATAAAACGGCATTTATAGTACGTTTAATGTTGAGAAATATATATTGAAATAATTTTATACTTATTTACTTTTTTACATAAATCGCCCGACGTATCGTTAAAAAAAATTGAGTGTAATGAAATTATTTCAACCTTACCGCGATTTTTACGAAAACCAAACCGTAAATAATTTTTTTCCAAAATATTATAGTTTTATATTGACTCAGTTTGTGAGACAAATGGCACGATTCGTGTTTTTAATCAAATGAAAAGTATGATGAAATTAATACTTTTGTGTGTACTTTAATGTAACATATTCACTAAAACTCAACTGTGAACATTTTTTTTTCAAAGTGGTAATATAGCATCAGTTTACATAGACTTAGTTTTTAGATAATTCTCTCCACTGTTTTTTTAAATAAAATTAAGAGTGTTATGAAATAAATATTTTCCCTTTAACATTAATTATACAAATTTTGAGAGTATTTTTACCAAAGAAAAGGGTAACTATTTTATCAAAAAATCAGTACATATCGTCGACAAAGCGTTTTACAAGATCTCAATAGATTTCACATTATATTTTGTCCAATGACTGGATATCAGAGTCAATATTTCTAACAAATTATAATTACAAAAATTGCGTCTTTTGCATATAATTTAAAAAAAATAAAATAAGTTTTGTTAAATAAAGTCAAGTGTACTTTTCTTCACAAGGAATTTTATTTTCTACCTAATAAACTTAAAAAATTTAACACAACTCGTAAGTGAATGACAGATAATATCAGCAAATATTATAAAAATATATTTAATTTGTGGTTTTGTATTCTGAAATGAAAGTTAGTAAATGTAACCTGTAAATATTTCAAATGTAGATACACTCACTGAATGACTAGTAAAGAAATTTCCAAAATTATAAGACTCAAAATTTGGCACGTTTTTCTTTAGATGCTTGCCAAGAAATAATTTTTTGAAATTCAAACCTTAAAAGTGGCAAAATAGGTATGGAGAATGGTATGGGCATTCCAAAATAGTTAAATTTAGGTTTGGTACCTTTTTACCCGGACAAAGCTAAGACGACAGTTAGTATAAATATGTGCATATGCTATGTATGAAATAATTACCTTAGACATTAAAGCAAAAAATATAAATAAAATGAAAAATTTCTCGACAAACGGTGCTCGAAAATGAAAAAAAGCGTTAGCGCAAATATAACTGCAAAACGTATATCACCAAATACATGATGATAAATGTTAAAGTAATTACGTACTAAGTAAAGTCGTATTAGATAATAGGGTAGGGATAGTATTTGTAATATATATTACATAATATGCCACTAAAAATACTGCAAAATGTGCTAAACACTTTTTCAATTCAATACAAATTTGGTCAAACAAACCGCTGAAAAAAATTAAAACAGTTAAATGTGAGTGGTCACTACAAGAATTTCGTATACATAGGTAAATATGAAAGTGTATATATATATATATATATATTTATATATATATATATATATATATATATATATTTATGTATATATATATATATCCACCGATTTGATGTCTCTATATTTTGATTGCACACAACATGTTTTTTTGTCAACATTTACAATAATTTCCTTCGGATTATCTTTATAAAATGTGAAAAAAATATTTTTATTATTCCTTAAAAATTTTCATCCGGATATTCTTGAGCATTGACTGTATATGTTGAAATATATGTGAACTGATATCCTAAATCATATCATGACAAATATCTAGTTTTCCTGTCAATTGGTTTTTACAAAAAAATTATGTACGTTTTAACAATATATTAAACTATTCATACTCAAATTTCACATCAAACGGTTCTAGAATTATCTGATATATAATTTTTATATGAATAGTTATGTTGTGAAATATATTATAGAATTTTTAATAGGAATAATTTAATGCAAATTGTAAAAAAATGAGTATGATGTTCCTCTATCTAAAACTATCATGTGAATATTTTTTTTTGTTAACTATTTAGATAATTTCAAGTTTAGATATCAGATAGCATTTGTGACTGACGGACAGACTTAGAAATGGATGGAAAAGCTAGTGATCTTACATAAATTTCAATTTTTACTTTCGAGATATAAAACCAAAACTATATACAGAGCCTTAAGAACTGTTTTAAAAAAAAACAATATATTTTTAAGGAAAGTGTCATTTAAGTCTCCCCTGAGAACAAAGTGCGAACGGGCGAACGATCTAAATGTCTCGCACAAAATTTTTACAGACTCCATAATTTGGAGTCCCACTGGGAACGAGGCTGGTGAGAGTGACAACGCGGAAAGCTAATGCCTCAAGTGATAAAATATTTATTCAAAAACATTTACATTTTCAACGATAGAAATGAACATGCGGAAAACGTTGGGAAAATTTACTTTTATTTTTTCAAATCCCTTTTTTGTTCAAGTTTAAAAAGGGGCACTTCCCCACTGAAATCAAACTACCGATGGAACTTATGTATTGTAGAACATGCCTGGAGTTGTGTTTAACGCTTAATTTTATTTCGTATTATTTATTAGTTGCATCAAATTTGTTTATATTAAAGTATTATTGTCTTCCATAATATGACTTAAAATTACATCAATATATGTATGTACATGTATATATATATATATATATATATATATATATATATATATATTTGATGGATATATGTATATATATATACATATATATATATATATATATATATATATATATATATATATATATATATATATATGTGTATATATATATACATATATCCATCAAACAAAAAAAGTAAAAAAATGTAAACTAAATTATAATTCATTTTACGTTTATTTAATGTAGTCATTATAATAAAACAAAATAAAACTACCTATTGTGTGAGAGTTCTTGTTATTTCTATCATCGCCGGATGACGCTATGTGCTTTTATTACACAACGTGGATTCGTTGATTCTCACTCACTCTATGTATTTGTCGGGGAGGAAAAAGGTTATATGCAGCGATATAAGTATGCAGCGATAAAACTCCACTATAATATTTCACTCAACTATCAGAGAAACGTATGTTACTTTATACATAAAAAAATATTATGAAAATGCTACGAAGTAATTAGGCAATCGTCACCCAATTTCTTCTCCTAAATTGTTCTAAAATCTAAGACAAATAATAAATTTATTTACAACTCAATTCCTCTTTCAGGATAATTTTTACTTTTTGTTTATTTTAAGAAAAATTGTTCGAGAGGTTCAATGAAATATTTGTTTATTTAAATACTTTTCCTAACGATTTAGGATTAAAGGTTTAACAAAGTTTATACTAATAAATTAAACATGAATAAAGAAATACACAAGAAATAAGAAAGGTAATGTCGACACATTTCAACAACCTTTCTATCAATCATCATAAAGAAAATTTTAAGGCGGCCGCTATCAGACGGTTAAGCAAGTGAATGGCGCGGAAAATTGGAGAATTACGATATAATCTGGTTCTAGAGGGTGGTATAACAAAAAAGTGATGATTGTATGAATGCAGGAAATTTTCAAGTATGAAGAATGACTCAATAATACAGGGCGAGGGTTTTTTTCTTCTTTTATTGACTGGAAGATAAATTTCACATATTGATCATCTTTTGCACATATTGATCCCTAGAAACTATTGAAAATACTACTAGTTCTTAAGAGTTTAAAAGAGACATATTTAGCGAGCGATATTAAGCTTAGTTTCATCTGGGGTAGCATTAAGAGTTCTTAAAGCTAGTCATTTGCATGAATGATAACTAATAAAAAAAACAAATCTATTTGGTAATCTGTAGAGGTATTTTGCTCGAATTTATCATTTATTTTCATGTCAAAATAGCAATAAAGTTAAGATAAATTCTATTCTACATTAAACGGTGTTCTTGTTCAAGCGATGATTTATGAAAGTTAGAAATAATTATAGATCACTATCCTGGGGCTTTCATCAGAACAAAATAAAAGCGTGGAGTGCTTATTTTGTAGAATATTTTATATGCTGGAGCAAAGAAATGATGTTCAACCTTAGAGCGCCTTTTTGGACCTAAATACTAGTACTGTAGTCAAATAATTTGTAGTAATATTCTAAAGAAAGAGTTATATATCTGATATAAGACTAAGTATATCCTATTAGAAACTCGGAACATTGTTTCATATCTTTTATTTTACTTCATTTTCCATAAATTGCCAAACAAGTTTTTAATTATTTATTTTTAAAATATTTTTATGAAATTTAGTTTTGATGAACCCGTTTTCCGTTTTTTCTCTGTACAAATTTAGAACGGCTCCCGTACCACGTCTGCTTGAATTTTATAAAAGTCCTCTTTACTAGCTGCCTATGTTATATAAAGGACGTTTCCTTCAAATTGATAGAACCCTTTCACAATTTTACTCCCTTAAAACTTTTGAACCCTAATTTCAACCCTTTAGAATTTTTTATTAAATAAAGTTTAAAAATATACTTCTAATATTTTACTGTTATGAGTTAGGGTAGTGCCTAGTGCTAATTTAGGGGGGGGGGGGGTAGAATTTCACCAAACATTTTAAATAATTTAAATGTCGTGTAAAATAAGCATTAAATTAAATTCCCACACAACATCTTTATATCTTATATAACTGTTAACGTGGGATTTCGACAAGACTGTCTTCTCTCGCTACTTCTGTAAAGGCATAATCTACCTCTAAAATAATGGGAAACCGTGCAGAATCAATACAGCAACTCAGACTAATAATTCTTTCGTTACTTATTCAGATCGCAATAGCATTGAGGTTTTGACTCAGTAATAAAAATGTTTTTCATCTTTTATCCATGAATAGAGCTTTCATATAGTTTGTGTTATACTTTTGTATATTACTATGCTTTTCTTGACACTGCAATTTTATTCCGAATTTTTCTTTAAAGAAAGTGTATAATACACTTTTCCTTTAGAATTTTTTAAAATTGTCATATATGTAGCACAAAGTTCTTAAAAGCAATTTATTTTAAACGTTACGTACAGGAAAGGGAAAAAATTAAAAAAAAATTCTTTGAACACTCACTACTTGGATAATATATTGACTAAGTAAATTTTATAATTTTGTCAAATTTCGGATTGTGACCACTATTGTTCAGAGGTATTCATCAAACATATGGAGGGATGGAAATACGGCAAATTTACCCTTTTTCCTTTTTGATGTACGAATTCCTCAAAATGAGAAAAAAAGTACAGAAATTGTCGATTAAGATTGATGATTAAACTACTTACTTATTTCAACCGAATTTTAAATATATTTTATTACATTCTGGTTATGATATATATATTTTATTAAATTCTGGTTATGAATAAATGAAACCTAATAAATAATTGATATTGCAAATGCTTCAGAATCATCTAAATTTGTCATAAAATAGGTTATAATATTCACTTCTCCCCAATATCACAAGAGTAAATGAAGTTCATTTAAATGAATGCCATTGACCCCGAAGAATAATGATTTCAGTTTCTCTTTCATAACAAGTGACAATAAAGTTGTCAACAGAAATAAATTACAATTATAATAAAAAAAACTAAAATCAAAAAAGTACAATTATAATAAAAAATACTAAATAACAAAAAATCACCCAATCATGCATAAAACTTTCTTACTTAACTTTATAAAATGCCACGGTTATAGTTTTTCTTTATATCGGAATTAATATTGAAAGTAAATAAAACATTTTCCACGTCGTTCTGTATACAGCGAATGGATTTACTATTTGTAAACAAATAAATTAATTAAGATCTGTATTCGTTTATTTACCACGGCAATATAAAAACCATTAAGACAGATGAAATAAACTGAAAGACGTGACAAATGATCACCTTTCATGTGGTAATATTTACTAATTCCAAACTGTGCATCAATGTATAACAGTTAAATCGATTTTAACCAAGAAAGTGTGAAATATAATTTTGATCACTGTTATTGAAAACAACCATATTTTTTTGCAAAATCGTATTTGATTGGCCCCGGTTATCGGTTTTTTGATGAGATTTACTTAAAGCCTTTTTTGGGAATATTTGTGCCAAAGATCTTTGGTATTCCAGATGATGGCCCCTTATTTAATTGAAACTGAGGAGACAACAAAGCTTGTTCCAGTATTGTTCCAGTGGTTGCTATAAATAATTAATCCTTTTTTCATCAATTTCTAACTCTATGTTGTAAGAATAATATTTATTGGCCTTAATACGTCACTTTTTAAAAGTGATTCAAACTAAATGAAATTTATTAGTCATGAAAATATATTGCAATATAGTTTTAAAATTTATGTGTACAATTTTTAATTTTAATTTTAATTTTAATTTTAATTGTTTTTTAAATGTTCTACACCATCAATTGTTTAAAAGCAATTATCAAAGCCTTTAATCACAGTAATTTCATATAAAATGCCATGAATTAAATAAAAATAATTAAATATAAAGATTCTCATCAATAATACATTTTATGCCATCCATAATTCTCTTCAACTTCACAAACTTTATAAAATTAATGGCGCTTTAATTACTTCGTCCCATTAAATTCGCTGAACCTATTTAACATAAAACTTCTAAATGACAGATGTTCAAAATGAATGCAGAGTTCTTCATAATGTATCTCTCCGGGTTAACATAAAAGTTTGAAATGAATACTTTCTTTCGTTTAGCAAACTTTTCTCATTCAAAGTTGATCATTTCAATATCGAAAGAAATCGGCGTGTAAAAGGTACAATATTTTTATTACCGCAACCGGTTTTCTCTATCGATGTAGTTTGATTAGGAAGTTTAAAAAAAATTCTTTTCCACTTATTGATTTCTATTTGGAATTAAATAACATTAACTCATGTGCGGAGATATAACAAAATTAAATGACTATTACTCAACAAAATAACTGTCATAAAGATTGAGATTGGAAATTGAAAAATTATGTATACCCATTATGAAGTAGCACATTATTAACAACTTAATTTTTTTTAAAAGGAACCAGTTTCCTTTATTCTGCTTAATTATATTATTGGAGAAATAATATAAGAGTTTTCATGAACAGATTTTTATAATAATTGTCATTAAAATATTTCTCTATATAACTTTTTGATTACCCAAATAGTGACATTTTATATATACATATATATATTTATATATACATATATATATATATATATATATATATATATATATATATATATATAAATGTAACAAAATCGTAACAAATCTGTGCAAGAATATTTACATTGGATATTTTTTCAAATAAATCCCTTGCATAATGTTAAAATGGTGTAACTATCGTTATTTAGAATTTTAATCTCTCATTGCTTGTACAGGCAAGATACAAGCCTACTCACACATAATTGTAAAGATTATTACTACGTAGTTTAAACTTAATTTATGTTTTGTATTATTTTTTATCAATTTATGTTCGTAAAATTAATTTATGTTTCCTAAATAAAATAATCAATAATCAAACTGTAAATAACACATTTATTACTCAGAGAGATGATATGTGACTTGTTGATTTATCAAATACATAAAAAAGTTGGCCAAGCAAGAAACAGTAGGACATAATTGGAAATAGGATCTTACACAAAAAATATTTCTAATTCTTGCGGAATTAAAAACATAAGCAAGCTACATTGTATAGTATATTCCAGTAATTGTTAGATAAGTCATTTTATGATTTTGTAAAAATGTTTCAAAACAAATGAAGCTCTAATCGATTTGTTATCAGTGCAAATAAAAAATAAATGGGTGTTATTAACCGCAAAGTTGTTGCCTCACCGAATCGTAACTTTATAAGTAAATTGACATATTCACATTATTGACACATTCCGACCCCCTATGCATTGATTAAATCAAAGTACTTTGGACTCTTTGTATGCAAAGACAGAAATGTAAAGTAAGCTTTTATTTGTTCTAATTATAAAAAGTAATTTACCGGAAATATTATCGACAATAAGAATGCTGGAATTTGAAACTTAGACTCTGATGATTTTACTGTTAAGTTTACGGCTTAGAAACTTTCATGAATAACCGAAGATAAAATTGGACCTTAGAAAATACGCAATAGTCAAGTTTCTCATTAAAATAAACTTAATATGCAGACGAGACGCAATCACAAGCAAACAATGGGACAAATATAATACGATTCACATGATATCCGAGGTGGAATGTTCCATTTGTATCATAAATTTGTAAACAACTTTCTCGTTAGGGGAATGGACTTAACGGGGTAAAATGCCATTATGGTCAAAAATGTTTAATGATTAGTTGAACCGAAGTTCGTGTCATATCTGTATTCATTTATTTTTTCAAGAGGCCGTTCGAGTAATTGTGAAAGTTAACGTAATTATTATAGGCTTCGAGATGGTTAGCATCTTTTGTATTAATATTCAAATATTAACGAATTAATTTAATCAAATATTTGACGAAGTATTCTACATCGTTAATTCTGAATTAAAACTAATTTAACTACAGTTCATTATACATTTCACAATTTATCACGGATAAACTAACGGTTTTACAAGGATGCTGTCTGGAAATATCGGAATAATGATTGATTGTTAAGGAAAAAGCCGCGGAAGCTATTAATCACACTTCACATTGTCTCATCAATGAGACTGATTTATAAGAAACACGATGATCATATCTTGTGTTTATTTTTGACAAATTATAAGTTGTATCTGATGAGTGAAATATCTTTTTATATCCTGCAAAATGGGGCCTACAATTAAGTTTGGGTATAATCTGGGCTAAAAATAATCCTAAGGTTTTACCTGTTTACTTTCAATTTTATATGGTTTTACTGTTGCAGTCGACAATTTTTTGCCGGTGTATGTGTAAATATTGCACTACTAATAAATACGTTAGAAACTATTTAGCTATGAGTTTTATTAACACTTCGAAAGGATTAAGCCAATATTACCAATGATAGGTAGTACGCAATCAAATAATATCGAATGCGTTTGTGCATATAAAGGCATAAATTAGGATGAAAATAATAATGGTCCAACAGCTTTCAATCTCACTTGCAGCGCTCGTCTTACCTACACAAAAATTAATTTTGTTTGACTTCGCAATGAGAAACCACTCAAAGGCGTGAGCAGATCCATTCGAATAGAATATATTCAATATCTATTTACAGTGACATAATGTTAAATAATGATAATTCATAATGATAAATAATATTTGAGATGACAATAAATAATGCTTCGAAAAAGACGCTCCAGACAATCGGTAACAATTTAACAATTGACTGTTCTACGCCACTTACTACCGGATAAGCAATGGTTGGAAACTTTAGAAAGTACTATATTAGAATTTTAAATCAAAATCTTTCCCATAACAATCATTCTGGACTACATCAAAAACTGCATGTACTTGGGACAGCAAATTTCTTTTATGAATAAAACACTTGTTAAAGTAAATAAAAGGATTAAAATGGCGTGGTCAGACATTGGTCTTTAAAACACATATTTAAATTCATATTACCAACTTCCCTAAAAAAAGCTTTTGAAAATATTATTATATCTACTTTATTATATGGTTGTCAAAGCTGAGCTCTGACCAAGGAAATAACACAAAAACTACAAAAATTCCAGAAAAAAGTCGAGAGGAGCAAAGTGAGGTGAACTTAGATTGAAAGACATAGTAGGAAATAGTGACCTAAAACGTATGGATGAAACTGACTACTGAAACGTACGGATTTAACGGATGCGGTAGAAGTAGCTTGGGAATTAAAATGCCAATGGGCGGGTCACGCTCGAGCGAGTGTGTACTTCACTAGCGAAACTCGTCGCCGCGGCCCTCCCATCGTCGCTGGAGTGACGATATTGTATATGTCGCAAGGCCCACATGGACTCAGAAAGGAATGGCAAGACATTGAGAAGGCATTCATTAGACAATGGGTGCCCACAATGACTTGAACGTAAATATTATTTTAACTGCCATAAAATATTGATTTTATTATTGAAATTAAGTATTTTTTTATTTCTTTCTTTTTTACAAATACAAAAACGTATTTATTTAGTGATACAGTATGTTTTAGATTAATGTTAATATTCAATTTTTATTGCATGTATGTATATATATATATATATATATATATATATATATATATATATACATGTTTATATATATATACATACAAACATACATACGCAATATATATGTGTGTGTATATACATTTCATGTATATTTACGTATGTATATTGTTGGGGTTCTTAAAAACTGAGCTATGAATGAATATATTTACTATGAATAAATATTATTTCAAAAATAAATTAATTAAACACAATATTCAAAATATAGATGATTGCTGAGCGACTAAACATTTTACGAGTTACGTGACTCGCTGGTCGATTCTTGTACGCTTTATGTTATTAAGTTCTCTAACTAACAACATGAGGTTTCTAACTTTATTTATTAGCTGTGCCTTGTGGTTTTATATGCATATTACTACCTTAATGATGCTGCCCGCCAACCCCCTCTTCCCACCATCATTAAACGCCTCCGCATACCGTTAACTATTAGATTTTATACATTAGTTATTTTTAGAGTATATTTTATCCATTATTCCTATATATATATATATATATATATATATATATATATATATATATATATATATATATATATACTGTTAACCTTATTATAGTTATTGCATTCTGCCAAACAGTTGTATTTATTATAAACTTTTCTCCGGCAGCTGAAATAAAAAAAAAACATTTTTCAATATTCTTTAAAATGGTACCAAAATCGGAATAAAATTAATTACTCTCCCTAAACTTTTTTTCGCTGAAAACGAATATTGCGACATTAATAGCAATCACCAGTGTAAACTACGTACTTTTTTCGCCCATGCAACCTTTCTATAATAATAGTATAGACTGGATGCTTATACTATACGAGTTAATATATTTCGTTATGCTGCATTTGGTACAGAAATCCAGTTCGTATAAATGTAATAAGTGTCTCTCGTATTATGAATAAATATGCTAATTTTTTTATGAAACTTTTTTTCAGACATTTAACGCAAGGCTTTTTATTTTACTATTACTAATTAACTCTACATAGTTATGAAAATTACTATTTAAAATAATTAAAAATATAATTTTCACTGTAAGAGACCATAGTGTGTTATAAATTTATTAATTCTTTTGTCAAAAAACATCCTTGTCCTTATTCCCTGGCACATATGCATTACATATGTATATATGTATATATATATATATATACATATATATATATATATATATATATATATATATATATATATATATATAAACGGCGCCTAGCGCCATCCATAATAGTCAAGTTAGAGTGAGATAAACATACCTATCCCAAGATCTATTCACGCTTCAGGAGTTAAAACAAGAAATAGGAATAAAATTAATATTCCTAAATTTGGATTCCATAACAATAATAGCTTTGGGTAGTGGTGTCCTCTTTTAAAAACTTTTCAAGGCAAAACTTAAATCATATGTTTAGCATGCGCTTATTTCAAAGGCATATAAAAGAATTTATGACTATGTTGATGATTAAGATTTGTGAAAGCCAATATTATAATATAAATTTACCCAGATTGAAAACGATTAATAGTGTATAGATTATGAATGTAATTGATTATATAGTATTTTATAATTGTCGGAAATGACAACAGAAACAAGGTTTCTACCACCACCTGTTACTAAAAATGTGTAATTGTAATCTGTCAAGTATCTGACAACTTGTATGGTTCCTTATATTAATTATCTTATAACTTATAACGAATACAATTGATTTTATCAAGTATTCTGGGAGTAATATCTACAAAAATAACGTTCGAGCAGGATACTTTCATTTTATGTTCATTTAATGTTTTAAATTAAAGAGGTGTGTTATTTTATTGCAGTTGTGAAGAAAGTAGTGTATCGTTATTTATATGTGTACATGTATGGTATAAGCATAATTATTTTGTTTTAATGTTCCATAGGCCTAAATTAAAAAAGAACCGAAGCCCTTTTAAGATCACTAACGAATACCCCGTCTCTCACGTTTTAGTTACGACCGTTTTTTCTCATAAAAATTTGAAGTAGAAATATGAAATTTGGCCTAGTGCCGAAATATATTCTCAAAAATATTCATAAGTTAATTCATTGGGCGCATATGAAAATAAAAAAAAAATAGTTTGTTTAGTCTACAAAATAACATTTCGAAGAGTAATTTATTAGGATTTTAAAACTAATTATTTTAGAATTTGATGTACGATATTTCTAGACATTGCTGATCATTTTCATAAACATTTTCTCAGAAAAAGGCAAGATACGTTTCAGAAAATAACATGTTATTGTGGTAGTTTTATCTAGATGGACATTCAGTTGTATTATGTTAAACACTATAGACACTTGTTAATTTCATTGTTTCTCTATTGAAAATATAAAGGTACCTTCTTTTATATTTCCGTCGTATCAATCTACCCGTCCTCCTATCATAGCGACGCAGTTTGTATTGTTGTGGATCTAATTTCATGGAATTTTGTAAATTTATGCTTCATATGGAGATCTCATTTCATTGGTAGCAACATATTGAAAAATAGGTTAAATTGTTATACTAAACAATTTGTTGCATCCTATTGAATGGGTTTTCAGAGCGAAAGATATTTAGGTTTGAATTACCATTTACTTTATTTCTAAAGCCCATTTAAGCTTCAAAATGTCCAATATAACCTCTTTCTTCCTCTCATCAAACATCACAAAAAATCAAAAATATTTTTTTTTTAATATCAAATAAATTTATTCCTGTCAAAATACATGAATAATTTTTAGAACACGGAAACTATTTCAAACATGTGCTATTTATTACTTCTTAACTTTGAGGAAAACGAATCATTTTTCATCTCTTAGTTTGACCAAAAGTACTGTACCAGACTCTTATCAATGATAATCTCGAAAATGCAATTAACGCTTTGGAGACGTTAACGATTTGCTTTGGCGTTTTCCATTATTATTTTTGTGTTATAACTTGGGCAATAAATTTTAAATAAATAACTAAATACTATAAATTCGCAAACTGTAAAAGTCATGGATAGATACGACCAACAATTAGAGAAAATATTGTAAATAACCGAAATGACGGGGATGAGTTCAAGCAATTAAAATTCCAGTGTCTGTGTGTCGTTAACATAATGCCCATGAGGTTGCATGCTTGGTTTAATTTTCAAGAAGTACCTTATCTTGAAACACAATCATCATTATTAGTGAGACCAAAAAGATGAAAGGCCTCTAGCGGTTATTTAAAAAAATCATTTTTTAACTTAATTAAACACGTCATATCTCTTCACAAGTAGCTTACGTTTAACTTATTCGAGATTTTTTTTTATTTATTTATATTAAATTTAACACGTCCCTCAGTTTATCAACAGATTGTCTCTGCTCTAGTAGTAACAATGTTTGTCATTTTTCAATGCGCCCTTTTAGTAAATACTGTATTGGAATTTTGTTATATTGTGGTTTATTCTCTATTTTTAAGGAAATAAATTTCAACCCAGTTGTCATTAATTTTCGAGGATACATTTTTATATAATTTTATAATCGCTAATATTAAATACTTGCTTTGTTCGGTGAGTTAGATATATTACTTTTCTTCGCCAACATTTATTTACAAAATAGCAGACTGGTAATCATTGCACTTCGCAATGATAAATAATTAAAGTATTTTAGGAGGACACTAGCCAATTTTGGTGGTTTTTTTATTCTATCGAGTATATAACTATCAGAATAGAAACCTGAAGACATGCACAGTAATTTGTACAAAAGTTTTAATTTTTATTAACATTTTTTTATAAACTCCCTCTTTTCTGTGCTGTGATTATTCTTGACCTCAGTTTTATTCGGATCTTTTTGCATTTTTGGTATACTGCCCCTCTCTCCCCGTTATTTTATTCAAATATTTAAAAACGCAATTGGTTTTACTAACGATTTTAGAAATATGTTATTAAGCCATAATTTATGAATCCTCGTTAAGAGTAGAATTTGCATGATATTTTAATATAGAGAAGTTATGTTAGAAATGTTATACGTACAACAACATCTCAATGTTCGAGGCATTTCATTTATTTGCTTAGCAAAAAATTTCTATGAATACAAAACTATTTTTATTATGGTAAAATGATTTTTATTATGGTTCCTGATATTAAAGTTTTATTTTCAGTAAATAATGTAGAAGTATTTCATTATTTCCTGATAATTATTGTACATTTTATGTTAAAATATAGTTTATATTTTCGACATAAATACTAATATCCAGAAACATTTTTAATATATTACTGAAATAGTGGCATAAATTTTTACTATAAAAAATTTCCCTTTTTGCTATCTAAAAATTAATTCAAACAATATTTATGAGTTCCACATTGAAATTTAATTTTCTACAATTACACATGGTGATATGGATAATAGGATACGAATCTAATACAGCCCTAGCGTAATTTCTGAATCTTGCTTATTGTTGCATTACACCATCAAAACCGTCAAATTTCACCTAAACATATCGGACTATATTATATGTACGATTGTATATATATTCTGGTTGAGTCATAGCCTATTCACACTGAGTACTTAATTAAGGAAAATAAATTGCAATAATGAATAGTGAATGAAAAAATTTTAATGATGAATAATAAAAAACTGTAAAAAAAGATAACTTTTAAAGTAGGTGCCGATAATAACTCCCAAAAATTTATTCCTTGTAAGTTTAAATACGTAAGTATTCAATTAGCTTTCTAGGATACAATAAATGGAAAATCTAACATTTATAATAACAATATATATTCATAAATACTATATGTATTATGACAATAAATACCATAATATTTAGGTATTTTCAATAATAATTAGTATAAGCAATAATTATGCATTAGAGTAAAATCAAAATCAACATTGATATTTAACTATTTGAGGCATTTAAAAAAAAATATATTTATGTGTGTTTAACAAGAATATAAGAGTATTTAGTATTAAAACACGAATTAACTATTAATCAATTAATAATTAAATTAATACTTTTTTTAATGTGTCTGTGGCTCTTTGCTAACACTGCTTATTTATCAACTAACTCTGCCCACAATTTTCCACATGCGGGCTACTGAATAATGTACCGATTCCTGTTTTATAAATATTCTTCCACATTAACACCTGGTCTTGCCAATTTCACCAATGTATCTCGGTAGAGAGATTCATCACGCGATTCAAATACACATATTGATGTATGTGAACTATGACACTATATATTTGTGTAATTACTACGCGTTGAGTTGCTAGACATAGTTTGTTATTATGATAATGCTACGTAAATAAATGTTTGAAAAATTTTAATTCATGTTACTTCCGATTAAATACAGCTATTGCGATAAAATAGAAATTAAATGTTGCCTTAAATTGACCTCTGTATTTTTATTAACTTCCATCTCAAGAAAATCAGCAGTTTCCACGGGGTAGTTTAAAAATAAATACACAAACAGGTAAAATAATTTTTAAAAAAATTAGGAATCATTTTTTCCAAATATTTGCAATGCAGAGAATCGAAAAATTTCCCGTTTTGTTATATGTACACATATATTATAAATTGTAAATTAATAATAGAAAACAAAAAACCTATTAGTATGAGTGGAAATAGCACTGTCTTAATTATATACTCACTTAGGCACATAAATCATTAAAATAACATCATAGCATAACATATAATTACATTATATAATATACTTTAATAGGTGCATACATTCTGAAGACTTTTCCAAATATTGAAATATAGAATCATCGTTATAGTTTTTCTGTAAACGTTAAGTAAACTTTTAGTAACTCTGTTTTGTTCATAGTTATCTCTGCAGTTTTTATCAGTTTTCTGCAGTTTTTGAGAACGGGTAAGGTGCGCGGTCATGGTATTCCGTGGATATTTTCATATGTATCCATAGAATTACACAACATAAAATTCTGTTGAAGAAAATTATATCGTAGTCACTATTACTCGCACTTTACTTCTATACCGAGATATCATTCGCTCTATACTGACAGATAGAAATTGAAAATGAAGTTCAATTTCCTGATTCACCTACTAATATTCTTGAGTGTCATTTATTGAGATATAGATTTTATTACTATGCTATATCCTTAATTTTCTCAAAAAAGTAAAATTTTTCGAAGAAAAATTATTAAGGCATACAGAAGGACACATGAGTGATTTTGCAAGTATTCTGTCTCTTCCTTTTTGATTACGAAACCAAAAAAACGCGCAATAAATTCAACAAAAAAATTCATAGCTAAAAATATGAAAGAAATTAGCACGAACAAAAGCGTACTACTAACATGTAATCAAAAATTTACGAAACTTTATTTTCAAATAATTAAAACGTTCAGGAATTTTTTATCAGGACATTGCAGACTTTTAATTTTAATGTTCCTGGAAAAAACCGCGAGTTCTTTATTAATTAAATTTATGTAAATTAAGTATAAAATTATATCAATGCTACATTGTCAGTACACACGATAAAAGTAAATGTGTTTGATTAACAATCAAACATATTTGACCCCTCTGTATTGATAACGGTGAATTCATGAATAAACCAAGATAGCACTATTATCAAAACAATTCTATTTACAGAAATCTCCAGAAGTCGTTGTACATTTACGAGTTTTTCACAAATTCAAGCGCAGAAATGCAACACGGGGTTCTACTTCCATTAGAAAAACAACATACGTTGTAAACAAACCCTCGACGCATTACAACACAGCTATTTGCCTTCGGGTGGTCCTCGCCGTAAACTCGTTTAATTAAATACGGTTTCACCCTTACTGAACCAATTTTATAAAATTTCCTCACGGAAATTAAATTTTATGTCATTTTATTTGAACAGATTGGAATGAAGGTATTAGCAGTTCAATTTTAACAGCTTGGTATGCAAATACAGATAAGCTTTCTTTATTTACAGGTTAGGGTGTGTGAGTCACATATTATTCATCTACTTATTCAAAAGCTTACAATAATTTAAATTAAGACTTTTAGCTAATTGTTACATAATTATTTCCAACTAATTTACCACATGAATATTAAATATTCATATGGTAAATTAGTTGCTTGATAAAATTACACCGTTTATAAATTTTTAGTTCCGTCCTTAAATATTATTTAAAAAAAATCTACACTTCTCAAAATCCATAGTAACATGAAGAGTGAATTAAAAATATAATAAGGTTTAGTAATTAATACCTGTATTTCGGTGTACAAGAGACCCGTACACACTCATGCATATTTATAAGGATACGTACTATTTCCATTAAAGTATTTCTAAATAATATTTTCATTTTCACCACGTAAATATATTGCCTAGTATAGCTTTCACGGGCGATGAGTAAAGCACTTCTCAATCGTATTAGTTATTGATTCAAAATCATTGTTACAGTGTTCCGGTAAATTTTAAGGAAACTTTCAGTAACGGAAAATTTAAAATCTGCACTTTTAATTCATATTACCCGCGATACGCGAGATTGTTTTTCTACAGCAAATATCCTCATTAAAGTTTGTAACGATATGAAGACGTTTTATGAATCTAATATGCTATAATGAACTAAGGGTCGCTTCGTGATCTTTATAAAATTTAATCGACTTAAGAAAATAAGAGATTAGAAAATTATTAAATTACGCCACATTCGTTGTCAATAGTAAATACATTAATTCACTCCAGAATTCACTGATAGATGTAGTGAAGTCAGATTGAATGCAGTGCAGCCTTATATTTGAGTAGAGTGAGGCTTTATAATATATTCGGTTGACCATATATATTTGTGTGTGTTTTTGTAATCGGTTAACTTCCGTTAAAATCGATGCAATTAACGAAATTTGAAACGGTCATTCCATATTCTATTTCTTAACGCAATTTTAGGGTATTTCTGCAATATTAAAACGTCCTTTTTGGAAGTTAATAAAAGGAACAGTTTTTCATAATATGAAGCGTGGAATCAAATTAAAGGGATTGTGAAGTAGATTACGGATATAAAAAAACAGATTAAATTAAGACACAATTTGAAGGTTGTACATAAAACTATTCGCCTAGGTTCTGTCTTGTTACATCTTATTTGTTATTCAAAATCGCGAGCCAAATCTCCAAAGCAAGTTTAATATTTCACCTGGAAGTTAATTTACTTTTTGAACATTTGGTGTTCTTCGACTAGGAACATTATTTTAGCTTTATAAAATATCAGAATTATGAAGCCAATAAAAATAACAAGGATAGGTTAGGTTAAGATTAACCAGGAACAGTATTTTAGTAATATTTGGGAAATATAAACATTTAAAATTGTTAATAATATGTTATTTTATTTTTAGTCAATTGCGTATATATTAAGTTACTTTATTCAAGGTTGCTGATCAAAATTGGTAGAACTTACTTCTACAATTAGTGTTTTATATAATTTTTCGGTATGTAAGTTGCGTAATGTTAAATATTCATTGTATTATAGGAAAACTTTTTCGGAAAAATTTTGAAAATTTTGAAAAAAAAAAATTTTCTTAGGGTTTGAAAAAAAGGTAAATCCTAAATTTGACCTAGAATTATTTTATCTTTTTAAAATATACATTTAATAGACCAAAGTTAATTTCAGCACCGGCAGTCAAAGTATGCAGGGACTTCTTCGAATAATTTTTTTAATAATAATGCTATGAATGTAATGTTTAAAATCATAAAATTCACTGAAATCCAGAATGAAGTTCCAGGATATTTGTGGCTATCATAAATCGTTTAATGAGTTGAGTTGTACATTTGATATGCATATCCTCATATATAGTACTGAAGCACGAAATAAATAATGAAATAATGTAGAATAGTGTTACTAAAATACGAAAGTATCAGTAAACATTTTTGCAAACACGTTAATGCAGAATAAATAACAAGTTTTGTTTATTTCGGACGATTCAGTTAGTATACAATTTGTTCACATTATTTACAAAGTACCGAAATTTTCTTCTTTACTACTTTCTCAAATTCACTATCATTGTCCATAATGCTCCATTAAGTATACAATATATTATCTAAACTTCCGCACAGATTTACCATTTTAAATGTATCCTTCTCCGACGTAATATTTAGAGATAATGCTTTTATTATTCATTTTTTTACTTAGTTTGTAATTTATTGAAATCTTTGAAAAAGAGTAAGAAAACGATGAGATTACTAAAGGAAGTGAAATGAGAGATACATTTTTATTCTTTATATATGGGTGCCTATTATACTTTGTTTTGTTCAGTCAAAATAGGGAGAAAATAGCAGCCTTTATGTTGAAGACCTGCTTTGTGTTAACATTCATTATTATTGTTGGCAAAGCGATATTGATATTTTTTAAGACAAATATTTTCAGCGTAGTAAATCAAATATTACATATTTGAAAATAGGACACTAGTTATTTGTAAAGATAAGGTATATTGGAATTTTTTTATTTAAGTAGTACCGATTTAGGAAGAAGGTGTAGTATAGTGGAACTTCTGTAAATCTGAACCTCTTCCACGAAATTGTCACTTGAACGTAAACTCTACAGATCAAATTAAAACAATCTGTACTTCGAATTAGGCATGAAATTCTCAAAACGGACCTTTTGCCTTTAAAACTGAAATATTGAAGAATATGTTTTTTTGTTATTCGAAGTCAAAATATTTTTACTAACTGCTTCAAAACTCTCATTAAAATTGGCATTTCAAATTTTAATTTACCTCTATAATTCGTATTTTTTAATGATTAAGAATTTAGCTAAATCTTTTTTTTTAATTTGATCAAAAACTATTTAATTTTATGGACTAAACCGTTCAGTTTCAAAATTTTATATAAAAAATATTGATAATTATATTAATAAATATAGCTTTAGCAATATAAATTTCCAGAATCGATGCTAGTTAAATATTAAATTTACCTCATAACATTTAAGCTTTATAGATACAACAATAAAAAAAAAGTTTAAGATAAATTTGTATCTGTTGCCATGTGTTCCGTCAGCGAATGTATTAAACTAGTATGTGCCTGGAAACTGTCTTCAAGTAACGTGTACCATACTTTAGACTAATTTAAAATAATATTCAGTATATGTTCAAATGTATAATTGCAATTTCAAGTTCTGGGATTATTTTCGGGCAGAATCGAAAGACGAGATTGGTTTTTCGATTCTGTGCATCGACATGACTAACAGAAATTAAGGAACTATATGAAAATTTTGATGTTTTTGAAAAAATCACAGATAAAAAAAATTTCTTCAAATATGTATATGTATATATATATACATATATATATATATTCACAGAAATACGCTTCAAATGTATCCATTTTGCCCAGAACCACTTTATGCTGTTTTCCAGACTCACTTTATGCTATAGAACCACTTTTTACTGTTTTAGTTACAATATTGTGTATACCTTCTCACTTTCAAATAAATATTATTTCGTAACTAATATCTTCAACAAAATCGGTGAAAAAACCGAACATGAATAGGAGAGTCAATAAATCCGCGTTTGATTCAGTTTTCGTCTTGCTCGCAGTCCCAGTGAAAGGTATGTTTAAGAATTAATAATAGTGCAGCGTGAAAGTTTTGCTAATATCACAGCATTATGCTCTGTTAAATACTGATGGGAACTGCAACAATAACTGCAAAATAATTATTAAAAGAAACTGAAACTATAATAATATAATTAGTATATTAATAATACCGAGGACATGAATTCTTCTATTTCTTCTTTATTTCCTGTTAGTCAAACTGACTGATCATTAAAATCTATGATTAGTAATTCCGATCGACTTAGAATCTTGAAAATCAGCATAATGGGAGGTTTTATAGCACAAGTAAAGAAAATAAATTCAACAATCAATGGTTTCTAATTCCTTGTGGATTTATATACTGTTATATATATATATATATATATATATATATATATATATATATATATATATATATATATACAAGTTTTGCTGTTTACAAAATAAGCGTCTGTTAAAATATAACATATTTAGTCTCTAAACAATTTTAACTTGTAAGTAGTTTAATAGAAATAATGGATACCCTCAAATGTTCATATTTGCCTAAAGGTGCCCAGAACTTTTGTAGCGTGAATTATACTCGTATTAGAGAAGTTTTTTTATTATCCTGACACCTGATTCCTGAGTTATAAACTACACATTGACTTTTTATTTTTTTCCGAATAAATACATTTTTATAGTATTTTCCCAATTTATTCTGTCTTCAATTCACAACATAACCAAAAATTAACATTAATATAAATAGTTTACAGTACCGTAGCAGCTTTTCATAAATATTAAAATTGCAATATTAACATAAGTAAAATTTTTAATTTAGAAACTAGGAGAAAAATAAAGGAAAATGGTCTTATTATTTTAGTTAAATCGATTTTCCATTTATCTTCAAAATTCAATTTGTGCAAGGTCAGTTCAATGGTTTCAACATGCAATTTATTTTTATGTTTATTATATTACATTAAAGTCGTATGAAAAAATATCACACATATAATATATTCTACTTAATTTAAACTATTATTTATAATTCACCAAAATAAATAATTTTGATGACTTGTAAATATAAGAAAATAAGCTTATTTTCCTAGTTTCTGGATAAATTTGCCGGCATTCTATTTCTACTAATATGTGATGAGCTACGTCTAAACTCACGGGTTACCAAATTACTTATTACTACTTTATCTGACATAATAATTCGGTTAGAATGGAGAATTAATTGGACAATATTAGCCTTAAAATATTGTTTTATGTACAAGTAAAATAATCTTGTGATAAAAAAGCTTCCATTATATATATTCATATCTTTTAATATTCATATGGTTGATAGCAGTTCAAAGCTGGGAAATTTCGTGAAAATTGGAATTATGCAAAATTCTAAAATTTGGATGTTTCCAAATTTTCTACGAATACTGATAGATGGCGCTACGCTTTTTGTTCTATCAATACGTTTTAAATAATAATTATTTTTTCAAAGATGTAAAAAGATGGCGGTAAAAAGTCATAGAAGAAAGTAACGGTTGCGTAACATTAAAGGATGGACAGGGATTACGAGTGCCGCTGAAATTTGTCGCCTTGCCCAGGACAAGACCAAATACATAGAGATAGCTGCCAACCGTCACTAGTTGGCACCCTTAGAAGAAGAAGCATAGATTTACATATAATTCATATCCCCATTTTTATTTCTAAAGCCAGTTTAATTTCTGCCGACTGTGTATAAATATACAAGTGTTTAAATATATATTTAATTAAGGTTACATAGGTGAGAGAAATATTTATTTTATATTATATGTCTGCCTCGTGTATCATGTACAAGGGACCTTCTTGGGGACTGCAAAATTTCCAAACTTGTAAACTAACATACTTACGAAGCCCAAGACAACTACTTCAAAGTTTTAGATCGTCTGGTTCTTGAACTACGAATATGCTGGATTTTGGGACTTGACCCTGTCATTTATTTCAACAAGTCAAATTCGACGTTTCAATTGTTTAAGTGTGATTGAATAATAGCAAACACTACGTTAAATGTAAAACGAAACTTGTGTATTGTTGTATTTGAACAAGACTACGGAGTTACGAAACTTAGATGTTTAGATATTGCAGCGAATGTTAACATTTGAAATGGTTCTTGTACAAGATTGTACAGATATGGAGTTTGTGTCGTTTCCTTGACCCTGTCGATTCGGCTTCACTTTACTTAATGCTTTATACTATTTTGCTATAAGTAATTTTTTATTCGAATGATATATCTTTCTAATAGGTGGGGTTTTTGTTAGTAGGTGAATTTTATTGTCAGACAAAAGGAACATATCAAAGAAATCATACTAATAAGACTGCGTATTTAGTTTCGTCTCTAGTGATATATATTTTTTTACTCACCGATCTATATATTCATGTGTTCGAATATTTGTTGAAAAGGGTTTACACTATTAGTGTAATATTAATTTAGTTTAACTAAACGCATCACGTTCTTTTTAAGTACTAAACTTTTTTTAAACGCAATGTTATTGTTTTCATTAATTTTGTTGTTGTTGTCATGAATTTTTCAATACCCGAGAATTCGCGCGCAACTCTAATTTTAGTTAAACGCCAGTGCGGCCGCGGGTAGAATCAGTTAATATAACATTCGTACAAATGACCGTGAACGGACCATCCCGAGAGTATTAAATTCTTGGGTCACTCCATGTTTTTTTTTAAATAAAATAGATGCTTCTTATTTTTTTTATTTCCCACCTCTGAGAATGAAGACAAACGTTTTAGCTTTAATACATGCTTTTAAATTTTAGTCACGGATTGAGTAATTTCCCGATATACATTTTAAATAATAAATAATAGAAATTAGAACATCTTAAATTACCCCGTCTTTAAAAGAAATTACTGTCGCAAAATAAGTACTCGGTTTCCGTATCTCCATAAACTCTACTCTTTTGTCATATGAATGCATTTATCACAACGATAACGAATCTCGTGGTTGAAGTTACATTATTTACGTAAATATTAATGGTTCTGGGAGTGGTAATAGCATCATTACGCTCAAAATGAAACTAAAATTTTCTCCATTTTTAATGATACGGTAAAAGTTGGCATAATTTATTTAATTTCAAGGTGATTTTGTTCCCACTTGCATAACGATATCGGATATCTGCTCTATTTTCATTGAACGCTGTATGCCCAACGTCTCCTCTTAAACAGAACTAAGTTGTGGGAAGTATAGCTCAAAAATTATATAGCAGAGAGGAGGATATGAATGAAGTACAATAATATTAAAGCCGTCACTGTTGCCGGAACTTTAGTAACTACGTTATCACGTAAATTCTAAATGGAACATTACGCTTTAAAAAACTGACATTCCCACTTTAAAAGTTCGAAACTTTAGTGACGCCTGCCGCCTCACAAATTCTCCTGCGATTTAGTTTGCGATTTTTGAAAAGCAACGTAAACATTTATCAAACACCTTTGTTTGATCGTTCGTTCCTTTTTGCATCCACAAAGAAACTCATTTATTCTTATCTAATTTAAGGCATTTGAAACCCGCTAGAAGTTTATAAGATGTTTGCAATTCAATTTACATTTGAAAACATGAATGGATCCGTCAACAAGAAGAACGATTTGACCTTATTTGCGGAACGTGTTTATTTGCCTCAGTTTAATGGAAAATGTCTAAATTATTAAGTAAATTAAAGGCTTGCAAAGTGATTACATTGAGACTAAGCGATTCTCGTAATTTGTTGCAAGAGATATTTACGAAGATAATGTTTATAAAACCAAAATAATTTAATCCGTACCCTGGGCGGGATTTTATTGAAACAACGATAGCAATAAGATTTCCTTTTTTTTAATTTTAAGTTTTTTCGCGGCGCTTTCTTTTCGTAGCTTATTTAATATATGTATTACACCTGTTTTTACATTTCTAATCCTTTGTGTGAGAATAAACCCAACATTAAAACGAACGTTTATAATTTAATTGCGTTTTATCTACATAATTATTCTCCATATATGATTTCTGGAAGTTAATATATTCTAAAAATAATTACTTTTTTTCCTTTTGCTCTTTTAAATTTTTATAGATTAAATTGGGAAAATTTCTTGCCTGCATTGTCTATTAGCAATGAAACACGTTTATTAAATTTAATTATGCGAATTACAATCTGATTTTTCAATTAAGTTTTAGACCTAAGAACACATGTTGTCAAAATTATTTACTTGTTTCTATCCACTGCTGAACATAAGACTTTCCTCGGACATGCAATAATACAGAGTCCTCAGCTTTCTACATCTCGCCACTTCCCATCGACTTTCTTAGCTCGCCAATCAGCCCGGCTGGAGGCCGTGCCACAGAGCGTTTCGAAGTATATGGTCTCCACTTTATAGTGTATATGTAATCTAATTTAATAGTAGTTATAAATTAAACCGCAAGTTAAGGAAAGTATAATATAATAATTTTGGTTTTAAAAATATATGTGCAAATAAAACAATTTGACCAAATGTGTAATGATACATGTGGGAAGCAAGGTTTCGTGGTTGTCTTTGTTTCTCGAAATGGTTAATGCAGGGCAGTAGAAGTAATTTTGCTTGGTAGCTCTAAACTGATACAAGTATCAAAGTTATTATCTACGTTTGTCCTAGTGGATCAATATATTGTACAAAACGGAGCTAAAATTTAAAAATCTAAATTCAATTTAATTTCAAATATATATACATTGATTAACCCTTACTAATTATAACTTCACTTTACATAAAATAGCAATTTTTCTATATACTTATAGATGTCCGATTTAAAACATGTGCTGACATTTTATGCATATGGATTTAAATCTTTAGAAAATGTAAAGCTATGAGAAACAAACAGAATAATGGACGAACATGACGAAATTATAAGGGTTCCTTTAATTACTACGAAACCTTAAAGTGTAACGAAATATTACATTATAATAGAATCATACAAAGTGCAAATTTAAAAAAAACTCCATTTCAGAAACATTTTTCTAAGGCACGTATTAGCAATTCATATTAGTACCACGACAGTTTCGTACACACTTATGCATATATAAATATTTAAATTTAATATAAGCATAGGTTCCTTATATTATTCGTAACACGAACCATGTAATGTAGTCACTTTTCTATCTTCACCATGTAGTATATCTTTCGCAAATGTAAAAATATTATGAGTAACTTAAAAAAACAATTAAATTTAGAATTCTTTTGTTTTCCAGCTAGTTTTAGGTATGTTTCTGATAAAACTGCTTTTCATAATTTTGAATTTAGAAGTTTTGGAGATGTAGGGGAAAGAATGAATTTTTGTAGACAATTTTGGGAATATTTCTCGAAATAATGTAAAAATATTTTATGACATAATTTTTTCAATTCATTCTAATAATAAATGTGAAATATTTTCTATATCATCTTATCACTGAAACTGGTAGATCCACGATAGAAATCGTATTGAAAATAAAATAACGGTGATACCTTCCTTATAACATAGAGTAGGAATATATAATAATTTTCAATTGTCTTTTATTTCATATTATTTATTCAGCACCGATTTTCTCTGGGTTTACGCTCCTGCCAATACAATGTTTTCCGCTCGCTTATATTAATTCAAAGTTTACTTTTTAGTTTTGAGAAACCGCAGTCTGAAATGTTTCCTTATCTGCTTCATAAACCAAATTTTATACCGACTAATGTGGGCATTTTTAATATTCTTATATATATTAGCCATCATTTTGTACGCATACAAACATATGTATATATATATATATATATATATGTACACACACATATATATATATATATATATATATATATATATATATACATATATTTTTTTTTTTTTTCCTAGGATATTGCATATGAACAAAATTTTTAATTTTGGTGCTTTATTGTAATGTAATTCAAATATTTTGCATCATTTGATTATATTTTACCATATGGGTTTGCGATTATTTCATTCCCATATCCTACGCATTTTGCACACTTTTATATGTTTTCGATATGTTGATAACAATTATATAAAATACTGCATTTTGTTAAAAAAGCTTCACTTCCCTTAATAGAAACCACCAAAAACAAAAATTTTAAATTGTAACACTGAATATTTTCTAAAATCATAATGAATCCTCTCTCAGATCAGAACGTCTTTATTTGGAGATAATATGTGGATTAAACATATTTAAGTAAATCGCTAAGGAACTAAGTAATTATCATACTAAATATTATTATCACTATATAAAATCACGGTTTCTATGAGCTTTCAGAGTTAAGAAGTTTTGGTAAGATAACATGCATACATGCACCAAATTATACGATCTATACAGAATAATTGTGAAAAATACACGGTGTCCTCTTCATTTAGTAATATATATTCTTTCGGCATTTGATTTTCTATGTATATTTTTTTATTATTAGTGTTTTATTTACGTAATCATAATATTTATGAAGTAAAAGTTGAAAGTGTATTGTGTTCATTTCACTCTTCGTTCATTTTTCTCAATGAATTCAATAAAGTCTCTAATTCATTTGTTCCTCTTGTCGTAATTTACAAGCACGGAATCATAAAGGCTCTAACCATTTTGCTTATTTTCTCCTTCTTTTTTGTCTTTTTTATTATTTTTAATCATTTTGTCAGCATTTACCCCTTCATCGTCATTATAATTGTCACTTGAAATTACTGTCTCGTTTCTCAATGCACAGCCTTTTTAATTTTAATTAGTGATTCGTTCTTTAGTTTTATTATCATGATTAAAAGTTTTACAATTGTTAAATTTATGAATGTCCTGAGGTTTGCTTTTACTTTCATCAGATAAATTGCTTAGTACACTTTTATCCTTTTTTTGCTTTGTCAGGTAAGGCAGTTTATTATTTTTGTTAGGTTATAATTTTTTTAAAAACACGAGCGCCATAATAACAAAAACAATGTCCATTTTATCTATTTATTTATCTCAGTCTCCTTTCAGAAATACATCTTCTTTTCCTTTGCTATTTTTACCTATTTCTTTATTTTTAATTTGAATTTTTAAAATCTTATTATTCAAAATGTATTTCAGTTGCAACTTAGTGTACTTTGTGTTGAGTAACATTCATCTCATTTTCTTTAACATGTGAAATTATATTATTCTATGCCTATATCGAAATATAATGTTCCATGATCATAATAATCAACAATATCAGTGTCGCTATATATACTCTTAATGTCTAAATTACGACCTAGAAGGCCGTATTGTTGAACCTTGTCATGATAGTTTCAACCTATTTTTGCCTTCTTCTTATCCTTATTGATGCCTGATGATTCTGGTATTGAATCATCATGAATTGCATTTAGCTTCCTAGTCGAACTTCCTTCTTCAGTTAGTTTCCTGTTGACTTCTCGTTCTTTAGTTACTTTTTCTCTGTCTCCCAATATTTTTGTACCCATAAGATGCATTAGGTATTTCGGCGTTTTTAGCCACTCGATTTTTTGTGGAATTATGACTTTTTTATATTTTCTAATACTACCTCTTCTAAATTTATTTTTATGTGTGAAATTATACGTATTTTATAGTTTCCCTTTCTACAGGCTTAAGAAAATTATTTTTTTCTAATTTTATGCCTCCTCGTTTTATGGTATAGCTTGTGGTCTTCCCACTTTTGCTGATATATATTTTTTATTAAATTCGTTAAAAAAAGTTGTTAGGATACTATTTGTTTTATAGCATAAAATGTAACAAGCCATTTTTTTATGACTTTAATAGCATTATTTACATTTTCTACGTGTGAAATAATTTTATTTCTCATATATTATTGAGGGATTGGTACTCTAAAACAGGTATAAATTATTAATATTTTTATTATTACACTGTATCAGAAAATAATATGGGTAAATTAAAATATTGTTTAAAATAGACTTAATATTTATTGGCGGTACTTGAAGTTCTTTAACCCAAAATACTTGATTTTTTGTATTATTATCGGTTTATTTAAAAAAGCAAGCTCCTAATAAAAACGCCTAACCGATTACAATCAATTGTGCAATATTTAAAATCTTTAGATCAGGATAAAATCCAAACTATACATTCTATTAGCGCTTGTGTGTGTATTAAAATTATTATTTTTGTGTGAGTGAAGCCGCTCCAATAACTTACAAAATGTCGTTTTATCTTTTATATTGATCAACTTACTTTTACATAAAAAACATCTTTCTGTAAATTAAAATTAAATTTTACAGGGAGTGTAAAATTGAATTTTAATTTTAAAAAAATGTCTTTTTTATTAGGAATATATACATTTTGGGATAAGTCTATTTTCAAAATACCCAAAGCACCTTACCCTAAACAAGAGATGTTATTACATTTTTTGACAATTAGCCTGTCGTACAGTAATTCGTTGAAAACCGAAGTGCTGTTTAGGTCATTAGTCCGATTTTTAGATTATTCTAAACTTACTGTGTAATATCAATAAGCAATTATAATTGAGTATTATTAAACATTTCCGAAGGACATAAAGAGATAATATAAACCCCTTATGATCAAAATAGTTCATAGCACATCTATATTAGACAAAAACATTAAGCGGAATAGTAAAGATAGACAAAGACTACACTATGTATTATAAGACGAAACTTGAATGTATTATGCAAAACTCGTATGAATTTGACATATATGTTTATATCTAATTGACCGCAGTCATGAATTAAATTATTATATTTTTAAATTTGTTTATATTGAATGCGTAAACATTATGAAATTCTGCTATACCTAATCAGTAACTAAGTTAATAACTGATAATGCTCCATCAATGTGACTGGATAAAACCTGGCATATAATCACTATTTATATCCATAAGCCATTAAGTGAGTTGTCATTTTAATATTTTATTTTTAGCCAACAGTTTGATACTTTACGTCATTTTTATATTTTATTGGCAGTGTCAGAACTTCCATAAAAATTTCCAAAAAATATAAATAAAAATATATATAGTTCAGTTTGATATGCGGAGATAATACCAGCACGAAATTGAGAATTTTGGTAAGGTTAATTAATCCACACTTCACATCCGTTTTATTCAGAAATCACTTCAAACTTAATATTGTCCATAGTATTAAAACTTGTTAACAAATTTTTTACAAAATTTTAATTTTTCAGACCCTATATATATCGCCTGCAGGCAAGTATTAAAGAAATATATAATTTTACATAAAATCAGATTTCATTGGTTTTTGGATTTTTTCCTTTACTTATGTTGTACCAACCCTCCATTATACGAACCCTCAAGATTGTAGGCCGATCGAAAGTACTATATAACTTTTAGAATCAGCCAGACTATGATATAAAAAGAAATATTGTTTGTTACCTATATCTTTTGCAGGCTCATATTCGATATAATAATTTATAATTCCAGATGGATTAAGAAATCAATAATTTTTTATTTTATTGGATTTTTACTTGTGCCATAAGACATTCTATTACGCCGACTATAAGATTGTAGGTCACCCGGAACTACCTTATAGATTTTGTTTATGACTGAATATAACTATGGTAAAAATAAAAAAAAAGCATCGAAGGACCGAAATCTATCGCTCAAACCGAATAGATTGAAATTTAAAGTTATAGGCCTCTCCATACGATTTTAATTTCAACTTTATATCTCAAGACGTCTGTGAAGCAAAGGTTTTAAGAGAAAAATGGAAGATTATGTGAATAAACAAGTGAATCTGTAAGGGTTCCGTTTTCTTATTTTGAGAGATGGAAAAAGGGTTTTCAAAAGCTTACGCAAAGGTTATAGCGCCCACTTAATTTCATGAGGTACTTTAAAGCAAGGGAGTAAATATTATCAGTGACGGCTTACGAAAATAATTTCATTTCAAACGCGAAATCTGGATTCCTTGCCAGTCTCACAGTTGGCTGGTTTTGATTTAGAATACTTTCAAAAATATTTACAAATGTTGATGGGAAATAATTATTTAAATCGAATAAAATATAAAATGTAATATTAAGTTTTTAAGATGGAGTGAAGTTTAGCCTCACTTTCTATAGTGACTAAATAGATGACTGAAAGTATTCATGGTTTCATTGCAGATTAATTTAACTGGTAAACAGAAATTATTAAGACGCATATCTAATATATTGAACTGGGAGCATTTTATTTTTAGTTTATGCGCTAGTATGAAAAAAATTACTTAAATGGTTTTTAGTGAAAGCTATAATTGAAGTATAAACAATTTAACCATACCACAATATTCTTAATAGAACTAAGTTATGAGAAAATAAAAAGTTTTTATAAGTATTTCAATCTAATTAGCAGAAACAAAATACGGAAACCAAATATTTTATTTAAATTATTTCTTTAGATTACAAGTTACGCGGATAGAAGATTTCCCCGCGTAATGAGGTAAAAGCAGAAGTACAAAGAGATAACAAGTTTCAACCACATTTTGTTAATTCATTTCCTGTTTAGCGCGGTGTGTATCTGAGTGAATGAAATATATTTTCCGCTTTCCTTGAGTGAAAGCTGAATTTGTTGTTTGTTTTTCCATGTTTCGTGATTATTATAAAATTTACAAGAGAAGGGTTTGAGACGGGAAATTGAAAATTTATCGACTTCAGTTTAAGGCATTGTAAATTAAATGAAATATTTATTAGGATTCGGAAACCTAAAAGATAAAAAATTCAAGTAAGTGTTTTTAAATTACATTCAAATAACGTTCTGAATTAAAATTTCTAATTATTTTGGGAAACATTGTTGTTTTTTAAAAACTATCAAATTACAGTCTTTGAAAGATACTGTTAATAACATTTGAAAAAAGAACTAATTAAGAACATTTGAATGTGCATCCAAAATGCCATAACTCATACCACATACTACAAAAAAAATAAAATAGGCACTTTTATATCAAAATTTAAGTAAAAAAATATAAATTGATTATATTTGTATTTCATAAATTTGTTTAGCCCACAAAGTGTTCTACATTATTGCCTTTTAAGATAAGAAATCCCATTAATTAAATTAGAATCACAACAAGTCATCAGAAAAATCAGAGTCAGATTAAAAAAGTTACAATAACATATTTCAAGAAGTCAATTTCGAAAAAAAATAGGTCAAAGAGAAGTTCAGTTTTAGTGATGTGATTAAATAGAAAAAAATCTTAGAAGTAATGAATTACTTGAAACGACATAAATACATATCAAGAAACAATATATTTTTATAGATAAAAAAAAATTGTGTAGAGTAGGACTTAGTAGATAGAGTAGAGTTAGGTAGTAGACTTTTTCTGAACTTTAACAAATCCAATTGGATGTCAAAAGTTGTTCGACAATTATTTGTAAACTAGTAGAACCTATTTTGCTGTGATAATTTCCGTTTTGATTTCGTTGCATATCAAATTACTATTGTAAATACCTTTCAGATATGCAAAAATAGCAGTTTAACTTGTATGGGGTGGCGATACGCAAACTTTGTAACAATATCCAATCCAGAGCTTAATATTTCGTGAACGGATCCCCGTATCGAAAGAGTTTTTTAACACCCTAACATCCTAACATTTTTGAAAGACCTGTTTAACCATACGTTGTACAATGTTGTCACTTTATATGGAGGAGATAGCTTATACAAAAATATATTTTTTTAATTATTTTATTTCATAACTTTTTTATTCTAATCTGATAATAAATTTTTAATCGAATCTAAAAGCAGCAAAAGCCTACCAAATTAACTGTTTGGACATGCAGTGCCTTTTTTATAAATAAATTTTTGTTTTATCTACAATTTTTTTATAACGCTTGCGACTTTCATATTTTAATTTTTGTTTCCTTGCTATTAACTCCAAGAACATAGTTTTGTTTGGTATTTTAATTTTTAATCTTTTTCTCGAGAAATGGAAAAAGACCATCTGTTGTGGTGGAACGAGTTACGTCATATTACCGAGTATGTTGAGTACTAAAAACTCGGATAATTTAAATAGTTATTCATCCTCTTTTTGAGAAAGTCAGTATTTTAAAAGAAAAAATCGGGAGTAGATATAACAATTGAATAGACTTTGAAAAAATTATTGAGCATACACGCATATATACATATATACGTAGCATTATATACGTATATATGTGTATACATGTAAATTCGTAACATGCACCTACATATATGCTATTCATTGACCTTTAAATAAATACTTGATACGCCCTGGCAAGAATATTAAACATGTTGAGAATTACTTACCATCTTTAAATTTGATTTAATTTGTTTCGTCTTTAACTCCTTTCGGCATATTATCATATAATTTAAACTTCGTTTCATGTATTCCAATCTAGCAACCATTTTATCGTAAAGGCAAAAAAAAGTCATAGCATTGCTATTAACCTGATTTATTCACTCAGCGTATGTAATTATAAGTTTCGATTCTAATCATATTAAATACAGTATTTCAAATTAAATGTTCACCGGTTATAGCACTATGCAGCTAAATTGAGGCATAACATGTGAGAGATATAAAGCCTAGTGGAGAGATTAGAAAACTATGACATTATATTCCAAGAAAATGCATTTCTCAAAACCTGATGGTTTTTCGTATACGTTGGTTTTCTTTTTACCATATTTCACTTCGAAATCGCCATGTACGTCAATCCATAACAAAAGAAAAAGTAAGTATGAAAAAATAGTTCAGTACATTCCTAGATTAATTTGAAGTTCCAAAATATTTTTTGAACAACGCTAGTGTAAAAAAAATGTAATGCAATCTTCTGTAACTTTAATTCAAAAACATCTACAATTCACGTTGATTTAAAAACGGTATAATTTTCTGGTACAAATTACTTCATAATATGTTTCTTATTCTTAAACTCACACCTAATACATGCACATATATATATATATATATATATATATATATATATATATATATATATATATATATATATATATATACATATATATATATATATATATATATATATATATATATATACATAAATATATATATAGATAGATATTTTTTTGGGAAAGTTGTACCATTATGGAGTGGTATCAATATTTTTGTAATTTGTATTATAAACTTGAAATATAATAATATATCGAATTTCTAAAACAACTATTTAATCATTGAAATGTTTTTTTGAATTTAATAATTCAAGTGAGAAACAAAGTCATTAATTTTTTAAATGTGACATATTTAAAAAATTAATGATTTACATGTCAGTGCGAGTGATGTTAAAGAATTTTTCATAAAACCAATAAAGCTAAAAGTGAAATGATCAATTAGTTTTCTCTCAATGAATGTTGTTATTTTAATATTTTAAAGAGTCAAATATGGTAAAATATTAACATTTTAAAGAGACCTGAGCCGAAATATAAATTATGAAAAATAGCTTTACTAAAAGTTTAGTAAAAAACTGTAGCAAATATTCTAAATCTTACAATTTATGAAACATACGCAATAAGACGGGAGTGCCCATGAAAGGTATGTTAGGATTATTTTCAAGATATACAAGGGTTATCTTATTAAATGTGAAATATATGCTATGTTTTCTTTATGCCTGTGAAAGTCATATTAGATTAATTTACCTCCGTAATATATATTCTAGGTTTACTGTATATCTGCAAAAGGTATATTAAGTTTATTTTAAGGCCTGTGAAAGGCATAATAAGTTAAGTTTGCGCCTGTGGAAGATAAACTAAATTTATTTTACCCCTGTGAAAGACACTTAACTTACTTTGCGCCTACGAAAGCTGCGCTATGTTGAGTTTACGCTTGTGAAATATAAAGTAGATTTATTTACACTTGCAAAAAATATGCTAATTTTACTTAACGCCTGTGAAATATAGGCAAGGTTTACTTTACACCTTTGAGAGATAAACTAGGTCTACTCCGCGGCTGTGAGAAATGAATAAGGTTTTCTTCGCGCGTGTGAATGATATGCTAGGTTTACTTTACATCTACTAAATCACCAAGATGCTTACACTGGTAAAAATAATGTTAAAATTGCTAAACAGTTTTATAGAAATATTATATAACCTTAACTGACTATTTATTACTAAGTGTGTACGCAATCCTCGTAGCGCCAGTTTTATTCGCACTTAAGAGGTTTCTTAGAATAAAATTAGTTTTACACTAATTTTTATTTCTAGCACCATATTTTATATATCCTTACTTGCTATGAGGTAGGTGAATAGTGATAATGGAGTATGGATCAACTATATTTTTATTTATGTTTATTTAAAAATTTTCCACTGTTTTTAATATTCTTGATCATGTTCACTTTTAGTTTTTGTGAAATTACGTTTTTTGCATATCTAAACGTACATATAATTGTCACTGTTGATATATAGAATTACATATTATATCAGAATGTTTCATAACAACTCCATTTTGATTGATTTTTGAAGGTATTTAATATTGAAATCACCATTCCTTTCAGTGATCTATGCAGCTTTCAGAATTACACACAGCATTTTATACACATAATAAAATTATGCTCTGTTTTCAACAAGCATATTGAAGGAAAGTTGCCATGATATAGTTATTTTCTTATATTTTGCAAGGAATTAATCTTAAGAAGTCTTTTCACTTTGGTAAAAATTTATATTAAATTTCGGTTAGTTATGATACATGTGTGCACGGAAATACAAACCCCCCCTTTTGGATGCAATAATAGGATTTCTTTGTCAGCTAACTTAATAGGTGATTTTAAATTACAAATCCTATGAAAATTCATTACGTTCATAACGTATAAGACAGTTGATACCTTATAAATTTGTTCTTTTAAGTAAAATACCATAAAAATATAGATTAATTACAAAAACCCATAGTGAAAAATTATAAAAATTAATTAAAAAATAAGTGAGTAATAAGCTTTTAGATTTAATGGCGAGGATAGAAAGGGGATATCTATCTATTCGCTCTCCTAGAATAAAATGAGCGTCATTAAGTATTACATTTCAAGTTCAAACAAATAAAGTTCGCTCATTTTTTTAGGATTTTCCGCCCTGGTAAGTTTGTTACTTAAAATTATGATTTATTGAACAAAGAAGGAATCTAATATCCTACTTAAATAGCCATGCGTTTTTAATTCTTTGCAAGTAACTATTTAATCTTTATAGCCCTCAACGCATTAAGCCGGTCGTTGTAAAAATGTAATTGTGCCACTCGAAAAAAGAAGATAAATATGATAGTAAATACATTTGGTTGTTATATTAAATATATATATATTTTTGTGTGTCAAGGAAAATATTATAAATTTAAATATAATATACAAGCAAATTTTCAGCAAACACTAATTAAAACTCGTCCCAAAAAATTCTCATATCAGAGTTTTACTCAAGCAGTCACGCCAATTTCCGCTGAAAAGTACTGCTTCATTCGGTATGACCGCACAAAATCACAGTTCACCCAATTGGGCGCAGCAAGATACATCTTTTCGTATCTTGTAATTAATTTTGCTCTCTGCTCCTTTGTCTTACACTTTATTCGTGAAAATTTTTAAACCCGAAACCTGCGAGTTCGAATTTCCGGCTCAGCGTTTAAATTAGCTGACATTTTGCTGGAGATTGGCGGAGACCCGTTGGAGATTTATTCGTATCGTAAATAGGAGTAAGAGTTCACAGAGAAGTAAAAACTTCTAAGCACATAAAGCGTGTGCTATAATAAAATTATTGAAACAATGTTTGACAGTGAAGTGTTTTTGCTTGGAAACAAGAATTTCTAGACACATGGATATGTTATTTTTAGTATTCAAGAGTATCTCGCATTAGAAAAACCTGTTTATTTCAATTCCCATACCATAACTATTTGGTATATACTTTTGAATTCCGTACCCAAAAGGAAAAAAACAAAATCATTGTGAAAACATTCTCGTAATCGTCCCTCTGTCTGTAACGGACATACAGAGTTTGAAAATCTTTGGAACTGGAAACTTAGAATTTAAGATGCATCTACTCAATAAGATAAAGTTAAAGCAAATATTATACACTTTGAAATTTCAGGAGGAAAAAATATTAATGGCACTTTGTGTAAAAGTACGCCCCTTGTCTATTTTCAAAATTACTAGAGTTATAATTAATAAAGAATAATATAATTAGAAATTGATCTACAGTTTATTCAAAAACTATCGTAATGTTTCTAAACCTTAGAATCTCTCAAAAATTGGCAAAGTTTTTTCGCCTGTGAATGGTGTATTATTCAACATATAAAATATGTGTCTATATATTTTATATATATTGCTTAATACACATACACACACACACACACATGTGTATATATATATATATATATAAATATATATATATATGTGTGTGTGTGGGTGTGTTAAAAATTATATCACTTATATGTTTATACACGTACATGGCTCAAATAACAAAATATAATCGAAATAGGATCAGTTGTGTTCGGACCGTAGCATTTTACGCAAAAACACCAATTGTTTTTTTCTCATAGCTACGCTAAGTTGTAGTGTGAGTACGGCCATGTAGACTTGAGATATATAAAACTTCGTCTCTTTTTATTTTATTACAGTATGACTTAAACAGTACAGAATTAATCGTTTCTGTAAAGAAAAGTAAAGTTTCTTTTACGTTAAAGTTATAAAATTTTGATTATGTTTAGAGCTTTAAGCTCTAATATCAATTGAGGTTTTATTAAAACTACTTCAATATTTTCCGTGAACACCTCAACTAGCGTTCTAGTTTCATGCGTTCACTAAGTAGTCTACCTGTAAAATATGCATACTTTTGTATGTCTACATCTTCTGTACAGGGCCGCTGTACCATAAGATTACTTCAATTATTGAAATAACCTTAAAAGCTTACGTGTTAAATTTAGAAAGCTAAAGAGTGAGGTTTCTTAATTTAATACGTCCATTAACCATCACGCCTCGCCTTATTTGACGTGATTTCGTTGCATTACATACCTATAGACGATTTCATGTCAAGACACATTCCAGACTGGTTTTTAAAAAAAATCACATCTCACATCTTGGACGGTGGTAACAACAAAAAAAAAAAATATATAAATATATATATATATATATATACATACATATATATATATATATGTATATAGATATATGTATATATATGGTCGGCTGGTAAGTTTTTAGTCACAATTTCGGGACTTTTCTAGAAACTTCTGGAAGGTTTTTCTCTAGGGTACAGTCAGTTGATAACAGTCAACACCAAAGATTAAAGTGAATTACATAAAAGATAAAGGATTTAAATCGATATCAAATACGGATTCTATTACTTTACCAATTTCATCAGAGTCACCATGCAAAGACTGCCGTAAATAATACGTCATGCGATGGGGTAATTTACGATATTTTACGCGACGGCATATACTTGGTTCAGAAAATTCAGGAATGAGGACTACGATCTTGAGGACGAATCCCGTACCGGACGTCCTGTTGAATTGGACGTTCAACGATTACGACGCCTAATTGAGGAGGATCCTCAACTTATGACTCGTCCTTTGGTAGATTAGCTACACTGTATTATTAACATTTACTGGGATATTAATCAAACACGAAAATATCTAAGTATTTTTTGGTCTTTAACCTTGAACACTTCTTGGGATATAAAAAAAATTATAACCACTAAAATGATGCAACAATGCCCAATTTTCCGTAAATATTAGCTGTGAATTAAATAAACTTTAAGTAATACCTTGAAGTAATTTTAAAATAATTATTGCAACGAAAAATCGCAGACAATTTCACTTACGTCACAAAATATTTCATAAAACTGAAGTGGAAAATGCTTCTTAACAACAATTGTTTATTTCACTTATATTAATGTAACACTTATGTTTCGAAGGTGACTCGATTTAAAAAAAAAAATTCATTATATATATATATATATATATATATATATATATATATATATATATATATATATATATATATATATATATATATATGTATTCAATGTATCATAATCATTGTTTATTACAACATTGATTTTGTCGTCCAAGATTATTTTTTTGTTCCACCCCGTTCTGTTTCAATTTGGACAATTCATTCGCTTTAAGAGAGATCACGGATTAGTGTCGTTAAAACTATCTTCATAACAGCAGGATCATTCTTCATACCATAAAGTAATCTATAATTTCGACAATAAATTTGTTGCTAGTATTTTTAATGAACGATTTAAATACATGGATTTTCCTTTCTAGAAATATTTATTAATTGTGCTTTTTACACTCTCATTACACGTGTTGTCAAATATCAACACCAGCTAATATATATAAAATTTCTTGTTCAAAACTCCTTAACGCTTCATTACAAAACAAGGATACGTGTTATTCGTAGGGTAAACTCAGCACGTCCATTGAAAATTTATAAAAATCTTAAATTTTTAATTAAAATAAAAATACCATTGTCGCTTTAATAAATTCTATGTACTTGAGTTTTGCATAAAATGTTATATTTGCCGTTATTTTATTAATTTTTCTCAAGAAGATCCCGTGAACATTTTTAAACTATTTTCGGGTATATTAATTTACCGAAAAATTACATTTATACGTTTGATAAAAATTATTTAAAAAGTCAATATTATTTTTGTACCCCTGTTTATGCTACAAATATTGATACATACTACGGGGTCTTAATTTTTAATACAAAAATATAACATAAGTTTCTTACAGAGCAAGAAGAATTTTTGAAATTGGTTCGGTAGTTTTTGAGTTTACTTCTTCCATATACACAAAACAAAAATCAGCTCTCTTCGTAATGTTAGTATGAATGTATATTTTGGAACGAAGTTCTTTTATTCGGCTTACAGTAGAGTGAATTGGCAGAATTGTCAGGTAAGAATTTTACTTGTTAATTAAACTTTTAGATTATTTGAAGAAATAAAACAAATTTAAATAATAAAATTTTACCATGAAATTAATTTTAAATTTAATTCAATTAATAATTAAAATTTAAGTAATTAAAAATTAAAATATTTTTATTTGAATCGTTTCAAAATTCAATTAAGTTTCAAATTAATTTTAAATTATATTATTCTACCAATTAATTTTTTTCTTCTTTTAATTTTTTTTTTGAATGAGTCAAATTAAATGTAAAGTTAATTTTAAGATTGTACCTAATTATTTTTATTTGATTTATTTCAAAAATAAATTACATTTAAAATTAATTTTAACATAAAATTGTATTATTCTAAAAATTTTATATTTTCTCATTAGATTATTTTAAAATTCATTCATACAAATTTAAAGTTAATTTTGAGTTTGAATTGAATGGTCTCAAAAATAAAAAAATTAATATTATATTTTTTTAAGGTTTATTCTAATTTTTTTTATAAATCAAATTTAAAATTATATTTAGGATTAAATTTAGTTTCAATTAAAAATTACGATTATATATTTTCACTTTAATCATTTTATTTTAAATTTAAATATTTAAAAAATAAATAAATTTGCCAAAATTTTTTTTGTAATTTAGAAATTTTTAATATTTAGTAAATGATATAGCGAATGTTTTATTATGCCGAGATGTTTTATTCCTGTATATAATATAAATTTAATATAAAGCGAAAGGAACTTCATTTTAACCGTGTGTCCCATGAAGCCTCCTGTTAACTTTTTTTGGGTAAGATTTGTCTCGTTCAGAATTTCAGAAGAGAGTTTCAGAGCGGGATAGTTTTGAAGTAATTTGGAAATTATCAATTTAAAGGTACATAGTATTTTTTGAAATGTTAACATGTATTATTTTTCTCCATGTAGATAAATACATTGCCTGCTATGAGATTTGGCATTATTACCGTAGTTTTTCAGGCAACTAAATGTAATCTTTTAATAATACACTAGTATCAAAATTCAAACTTTAGTACTTAGTTATATGAGATTGGGAGGAAACATATTTATTGTAGTTTGGAATCGTTGGAGATTTGGAATCGTTCTATATTCCTTCTTCTGTTGATTCCCTATACGTTTGGACATTTCAATGATATCTCTAGAGCTATGTTACATAAAATTCGGAAAAAAAAATCATTTTAGGATCCTTAACATTATCTCTCTTCATCTTCTCCAAAAGGTAGATGAATTAAAAATAAAACATTACATTATTTGCTGTCTGTAAATTTTTTTCTAAAATATTCTTAAAAAATTAGTATTTCGCCCAAGATTTAATGTTATTTCTGGAAATAAGCAATTGTTGCAATTGTGAGATAGGTAATCATGAACTACTACAGAGAAGTCGACTCTATTTTACAATGGAGAGGTATTTTTATAATTTGGGACTTTGTTGTAATTCTGGACAGCTACCTTTAATTTTGTGAACATATTACTGACACTTTAAGGAGTGCGTTTAAGATGCTCGGATATAACCTGTATTACTAGAGAATTTCACGATACTGACATCGTGAATAATTGAATTGTTTAACGCTCTTTTCAATTCTTTTTCGAAACAATTCCTTAACTTTAACGTTAAGGAATTGTTCAACGCTCTCGTTCGTAGTAAATTGTGTCGTCTCCATGTGGCCAATTTATTTAACTGTGTTGTATTATTACGCGCGAATACTTAATCCATTATTTGTTTATAGCGTGCACGTACCATTATTCGCTTACAGTTCCCGCTATATTGGACTTTGAATTTGCTTATCTAACTAATGTAGGTATTATCTTCCTCCGACTTTTTTGCTGCTTGATATACTATTTTAGAATCGAATCTGTAGAGGATATGGCTGGTTCAGTGCCCACTTAACATATAAACGTAATATAATAATGGTAAAAAATTTAACGTGAGGTGTAATCCACACCTCATGTTAAATTTTTTACCATTATTAGTTGTTTGTATATAGATATACGCTATGAATGTAAAGGTACATTTTAGCTGATTATCGATAAACCGACATTAAATAGGTAAACGATATTGGGTACATTTTTTACAATCGTTTCACGTATCATAATCATGTTACAAAAATAGCTTATGTTCTGAAAGAGTCTTTGTTTGTGCCGTGTTACTAAAGTGAGAAGTTTTATTTTTTGTAGTTTTAAATATACTTATTTTTGCCATAAATTTATTTATAATATAAACAACTTTGATGAACTTATTGCTGCATAAACAATTTCTTACAGTAGCAAACCATTGTGTTTAAAGTAAATTTAGTTGGATGGAAGGCTGTAGGGAATTTACTAACTGTAAATGTATTCATATATATATATATATATATATATATATATATATATATATATATATATATATATAATGTATTACAAATTTCAAAAAATTAGGAATACTGATAAATTACGGTTAAGAAAAGGAAAAATTATAAGATTAAGGAACGGTAGGCATAAAAGATTACGAGAGGAACATTTTGTTCCTTCAAGTATGAAAACTTGTTTTTATATTTATGTAAAGGGATATTTTTGGGACGTTTTCAGAGGTAGTAATAAATTATAAAATTTTGAATGAGTGTTTGTTGAATTAAGATTTTTGGATATGGTCAATATCTCTAAATTGTAATTGTTTTCTAATAGCCACAGTATTAACAAACAAATTTATTCTTGACTTAAACTTGACTTCTTTCTATTGGAAAATTATTTATTTCAATAAAATAATCAAGTATACAATAAGATAATTTTGTTAGTATTGCTGATTGATGTTTGAATATAAACAAACTTTAATTATGTCGCACAGCTCGTGAAAAGACAATAATCTATTCTCGTCAAATTTATTAAAAAATATGCATTCATGCCAGGAAATAATAGTAAAGGTTACCCAGCAAACAAACGAATAATACTAGTAAAGGTTACCCAGCAAACAATCGAATAATACTAGTAAAGGTTACCCAGCAAACAAACGAATAATACTAGTAAAGGTTACCCAGCAAACAATCGAATAATACTAGTAAAGGTTACCCAGCAAACAATCGAATAATACTAGTAAAGGTTACCCAGCAAACAATCGAATAATACTAGTAAAGGTTACCCAGCAAACAATCGAATAATACTAGTAAAGGTTACCCAGCAAACAATCGAATAATAATAAAATCGGCTATGTGTGAATCTGGCTCACACATTAAATATTCCCTACGTCGTCGGAAATAAAATTATCTTGTTCATCGTAAGTCAAAATAGAATTTCATAGTTATAAATGTCAAATATAATTAAGGAAGGTCTGCAGGAATATTCCAGAAATAGCAATGTTATAATTCCCTTACAACTTTTGCATAAGTTTCCATAATCCTGTATTACCCATAACTATATATTCAGTATGTTCGGAAATAAGAAATTTCCGAAGATACTGAATATAAAGTTTTTGGTTTTGTTTTACACGGGTATTTTTTCACAACTGTCTGTACTACTCTAAATACGAATTACTAGAGATTATTAAAAAATCGCTACCTTTATAACTATCCCATTTAAGCGATATCTACATTGTGCTTAGAATTTAAAAAAATTTCATCGAATATTTAATTTATCTTCCTCCTCCCGTGAATCAATTCCCTTATAAATATTATTAAATATTAGCTACTAAAATATGTTAATATGCTTTAATACAGCAATAAATTTTAAGTTTTTCGTACAATTGGTTTCAGAAAAAGTAGCCTTGATAAATTCTTGTATTACACCGTATTTTAAAATTATGGTCAAAGTTTTTCGTCTCAAGTCCGGAGAAATTTGACACCCTAATAGTTTTTCAAAGTCGATTTCTGACTTCGTAGATATTTTAAAAAATACTGTTCCTTATTAGGTAATATTTGAAGACTGATTTTAGGTTGAGGTTTAAAGGAGCCAGCTCATCAAATAGTTACGTTTTTAATTTTTTGACCCTTCAAAAAACTAATATTACTCAATGTTGATTAAAATAAATAATTTTTTAAATGTATGTGTTATGTGTTTCAACTTTTCAATTACCGATATTACACAGCAGTTCTCAGGATTAATATACTTATAAAGCTTGTAAGATTATTATGAAGTTCACGCCATTTATAGATTTTTCTTTGATTATAAAATAATCAGCTTTTGTCATCATCTATAAACATAAAGGTTTACTAAATAAAAACCGTCATAATATTTTGGTATTATATATACAACTAAGGCAATACTATGTAACTCTGGCAAAAATATCACATAAAATTATTATAAAGTATATGTTGTGTTAAAGAACAATCTCAGAGACAAATAAACTTCTATGGACAAATAAACTTTATTTTCTGAAGCGTATGTTCAATAAATTGAACGTTTATTAAATGTAGGAGAGAATCATAAAGTTTATACTCGACCTAATAATAAACTTATTTTTATAATAAAGAAAAAAAAAGGAAAATACCGTTGCTTTTAGGGTGTACTTTACGTAGTGAAATGAGAACCGAAGCAATAAAACAAATGATGCCATATTGATGTTTACGAATATATCTCGGTTATGTTTCTTGTCAAACTACAACGTACGGCGGATCGTTACATTTCAATTGAGTCGTTTAAAATTTTGCTGTAAAAGATATTTTGGTAAAAAATTATTAAGATTGTTGCTTGTCTTTACATTTTTATCTTTCATCCGTATGCTTTTTTTATCTTTCTTGCTATCCTTTCATTTTGGAATAAAAATTCTGGTCAATGAGAGAATAACGATAGCAAAACTTTGTTTTAACTCAAAAATCTATGTCACTGAAATTTAATGCAGTCTAATGGTATTGAAATAAGAAGTTGGTGGTCTCGATTTTACTTATTCTTACTCCTTAGACTCTTGATAGAGTGATTGGGTTATGTTAAGAATTTATTGCAGATGAAGTATATGTCGCTTCTCCTTTCTATTAGCTGTTTACTGGGTGCATTCGTAGTCTATTCATTTCATCAGTGGTCTCTCACGTGGTCTACTACCTTGCACATTGCCTTGCACCACCAGGCGTTTAATACGATCGCTACACCACGACATATGTTTGAAAAAATTAATTATGCTAGTATATGGATAGAGTATGGATGCTTAAGAATGGATGAATTGGTATGAAACTCAGTCCACGACACTGCTTTAACTATATTTCCCAACATCGAATTTCCAGGGCATCTACCTTTTTTCTCTCGATTTACCGTAGTGTCTACGTCTTTCCTACGTAGAGGAAAATTCAATGGTAACATTAGTGGCCGGACGAAACAGGTTCTCGTTTTTTTTGTGATGTTAGCATTATTCAATATATTATTCAGCTTGCCCATAGTAGACTTACATATTGTTTTACGTCTTTTGATTTCGTCAGTGCATTCGCCATTATTAGAAACTAATGCCCCGATTAGACTGAATTACTTGACAATTTGCTATTCGTGTGACTTTCGGTGAGTTATCGTTAGCACGGTCAACAATCATCATTTTCATTTTATGTAGATTAATTTTAAATCCATATTTAAAGCTATTGTTTTCTATAATTTATAGTAGAATTTATATGTGAAGAATGTTAGTCATGAGAGTGACGGTGTCATCTGCATATCCGCCACCGGTCGTAATTTTGATGGGAAAGCTTCCCAATGGATTTCCAATGGGAAAGCTTCGTATGTTCAGTTCGTCTGTTCAGTTCTCGATAGCAATTCCCAACGGGAAAGCCTCGTATGGGTGTTAAGTAGGTGCAATGATATTATATATCCTTGACTAATACTAGAGTGGAAGTGATTTGTCAATGCATCGTCCGTTTTGACTGAGGCTGTCTCCTATTCATAAACATCTAAGGAGGTATACAAGTTGTTTTAGCATACCTATTTTCAGTTGAGTTACCCAAATTTTTGGTCAAGTAATCGAATAAAAAGTCTTGGAAAAGTTAAGGGAGCAAACATAGGCATGTTTATTGAATTTCCAGTATTTTTTGATAATATGGAGCAATATTAGGGATGTTTCGCGACTATCATGAAGCCTGTTGTGTTTAGATGCAACCTATTTAGATAATAAGATTTTGAGGTGTTCGTTCCAGATGTACAGTAAGACTTGCTTGCATGAGATATTAAGGCAATAAGGAGGTAATTACTTCATGTCTTGGTGCAAACCTTTCACGTAGAGAAATAAGAAAAAATATGAGTTCATTCCTTTGGCCATACGCCCATCTGCCATATTTTATTATACAGAGTGAGAAAGATTGTTACGCTCTACTCCCTCGAGGGACCACGGTATGAACATTTATTCTCTTAATCGGAATAGCATCTATTTCCGCTTTTATAGTATTAATCGAGATAGCATGTATTTTCATGTCAAATTAAAATAACACTAAAATATAAAGTTGCAACGACAAATAGATGTTTAATTGCAGTTTTAATTAAATCTTTAAACTTTTTGGCTCAATTTCTTCATTCATTGGTTTTAGAGGTAAACAATTATGCGAGTTTATATCCTGGAAGAATGATTGATAGTAGTCTTACCATATTTTGGAAATATTGCTTATTTCATCAAGGTTGTGATGTGATTTCTCCTCTTTGATAGGAGTTGAGAAGAAATCAAAGCCTGCGTAAACCCGGTTACATCCCTGCTCTACAGGAATACCACCCTGCTGACCGCATTTTATCGATGGCATGAATGGAATTTTCTTGTATTGGAACTATAGAGGAGTACGCTACTTTCTAATTATTTCTGATACAGCACTGACAAGAAAAAAGTTTGGCGATTCATGTTTATTTCCTCTTTTAGATTTACTACTAAAATGAGAAATTTTATTTTAACCAAACTAGATATGAATTCTAAGCTTATTCCGTACATCCCGCTTAGAAGTCGATGTAAATCTTTACTTTAGTCCTATTATAAAATTCATATTTTTACAACATTAGACATCTTATAGGACTATCATTGAATCATCATTGGTAGAAGAATACATTAGCATTCATATGCCATATAATTTAAATGGAATAATTATCCAATCTTTTGAATGAGTACATTATTTTTGTATGTTTTTTATATATTTAGAATAAGCCCTTAATAGAAAAAAAATTTAGGAAAACTGTTAGAGCCGTTCCCGTGAAACAAATTATTGATTGAAAGTATCCAGTTGTAAAAAAATTCATCTTTAGGGGTAGAATTATTTGATATCTATGTGGAATTTAAATAGTATCGAACGATATCTACTGTAAAACTAAAATTCACTTCTTCCAAGCTTTGTTTTGTTGACTTTACCTACTCCCTGTAGGTTGTACTTAATTTTACTGACCAATTGCAAAAACATATTTGAAAAATTTTTAAAAATTAATGACTGTTGTAGACTTGGCCCCAAAAATATGATTATATTTCTGAATCAAGGCTCATTTGGGTGAGGATTTATAATCCCCGTAAAGTTCCTATTATGTATTTATATATGTTGCTGTGGCACATTTTTTGATGTTTTTCTGGTGGAATTCTTTCTCGTGGACTCCTCAAGAAAATCTTTAATTATAATTGACTGGAAAAAATTACCCATGTTATAATAAATTAATTGCATGTCCGCATGTGTATGAATTGTAAATTGAGATCATTAAAAAAATTGACATCTTTGTAACATGTATGTTTGGTAATTTTCTTGTAAGAATTCAATTCCATGTTTTTTTTTAGTTTGGATTTACATACTTTGGAACAAATATAGTACCTAGTATGTTTCTCTCTATGGTATTTTTCTTGAGTACTAACTTATAGATACCATTATTTTCATAAGCTGCTAGAGGAAGGTATTAGATCTAAACGCTGACGAAACAGTTTATTGCCATTATGTTTTATCTGGGTAAATTTTCCATCTTTCCAAAACAGAAAATACATAAGTAATAAATTTAATGACCAAATTAAACAGCAGCCATTTCGTGTATTAAAGGGGCAGGTCGTAACTTCTTTTATTAAGATATTTTCACAGAGGTCTAAAAATGTTATTTTAGGATATGTATCAAGAATTATTTAAACACACATTTGAAGGGGTTTGTTTTTCGACGAGACGCATTTTTAATTCTCATATTATTCTGATATTTATATTTCAAACAGCTTATGTGACTTCCATTTAACTCAAATATGACATTTTCTAGTTATTTGAAGGAGATGGCTGATACCGATAATTTTAATTTCCAAAATATTTCGACTTCTAGGAAAATACTTTCAATCAAACAAACGAAGAATGCTAAGGAAAACGACGTTACTCTATTATCATAAAATATGCAAGATTTGTACATAAGTTGACTTCTAATGTACTCTACATTATAAAAAACATATCATTGATATAATTTGTTGGCTTTTTGTTTTAAAAGAATATGTTGTTTTAAATAATGAGTTTGAAATTTAAAACTGCATTTAGAAAAAATAGGAATTCCTCTTAGAGTATCGTTTATATGATTACAGTTTTTAAATTGAATACTTTCGACAGATCTGTTCTATATTATGCAATATTACTTAAGTTAATTAAATTTACTTACAATTTTTTTAAATGTAATTTAATTTAAATCATCTTAGGGTTCCATGATATTGATCATCTTAATTATTTTGACATGTTTATCAGGCAGATTGCTGTCACGCCACTGATTCCATATTTTTAAAAGAAAATTTGTTTTAATTTATGCAAAGATAGATGCAAAGTAGCGAGTCTTTTGAAATGCAATAACATATTTTGAGAACATTTTTATATCTATACCTTGTTTCCGATATTTCTCGTTTCTAATGATAATTCGTTTAAGTTTAAAAACCCATATTTTTATTTTTAATTCAGTGTATCAAATGTACTTTTTATGGGCATTTTCAAGAATTTTTTCACAACTCAGAAAATTTTTTTTTTAAATCCTCATAACTTTAGGATTTTTTTACGCCAAAGGTTTCTGAAAAAAAATTATGTGACGTATATATACGTGTGTCAACCTTGTAACCTTTCATTCCTTTTTTGATTGGAATCTTAAAAATAAAGCTACTTTGAGAAAGAATATATAATATGTTATATTTTTATGAATTATATAATATGTAACTGGGAATTTTTGGAAATTTTTGGGAACTGTTACGAATTCTTCGCATCAAAATTAACTTTAGGTTAACATCCTTTTAATACAAACTAATATTAATTATTGGTGATTTTGAAAATTAAATATTCCGATAATTTATTATAATATTAGTGGTTATATTATAAGACTCATTTAGAAGTTAACTAATGACCATAGTCGAAATATTCCGATTTAATGATTTCATTAATATTATTAATTAATCTAACTGTAATTAATTTAACTTAATTAAATTGATAAACTAACTTCACGCTTTGGGAGATTGTTTGAAATTATTTTGTACGGGGAATATTGTGGAAATTAACAGTGAATTCATGAATAATTGTATGTTTTTCTTTTTGCTTCTACTATACTGCTTTCTCTATATCTAGTTAGAATTTTCTGAAAAATAAATAATGCGAACAACGATGGTGTTTCCCAATCAGGAAAAATTATTGGAGTTGAAGGAATATATGAAAAAAAAATCCCTATTTCTTTTTTCATTAAAGAAATGAAAAACATGTATTCAAATAATTTTTTTCCGTGTCAAATTAATTTATGCAATATGAAAAATCATTAAAAAATGCACCTGCACTTTGAATAAATTAAATCGGATTTTGATTTTATTGAAATTTAAAATTATATTAATTTTTGCAATTATTTAAAAAAAATATTTGATCAAAAATGTCTTCTTTTCGTAAAAACTTTCCTTCACTTTGTAATAGCCTTCTTGCCCGGAGTATTTTGCACAAGAGAAATAATAACTAAAATTAAGTTTGTTTCAAATTTCATCGAAGTTCTGATTCAATCGTTACTTTTAACATATTCTATAATAATTTTCATGCTTTTCCTTTTTAATAATTGGTTATTGGAATATTAGAGATAAAAAAACAGAAAAATCTTAAATAGAATACACAAACAATTTTTTCGGTCAGATGAGTCAAAAATTATTAAATTACGTGTCAATTCAAATTAAACCGTAAAATTTTCCGATCAAACCTAATAGGAAATTCGAAATCACATATTATCTATTAGCCACTAAAATTCATTCTTCTTAACCCTTATCCGATTTCATACAATTTATGAAAAAACAGGAAATGACCATGAAATTATAAAACGAATATCATTATCGATTCTTTGCGTATATAGGATATAAAAATATATCAGTTAGCGGTTTTCTTTTCAAGTATGCGAGCCTTTTTCTTGTTATATGAAGCGTAACCAAAATAAAACTAAGGACGGTCGATGTTCAATACGAATATGGAAAACAAAATCCTTCCCCAAATTTTTCTTTGCGCAGAGTAGTGCTGTCCGAATAATTCAACGAAGCTTGAATTCTTCCGCACTGCGGTCCTAATGGACACGTTTTATCTTTATAGAGAGAAGCCTAGAAAAAGAAGCAGTATTACAATAACAAAGTCAAATTCAATGTTCAGAAATTTTAATGTATAAAATATGAAATCAGTTGCGTCACAATAATATTAATGTAGCGACGTTTATAGTGAATTGAGTCGACATTACGACCGATTCATACATCAATGGACCAAAGTGTGTCTTCTGTGTTATAATAACTTCTAATTTTAATACAATGTTAAAATAAGGAATATAATTTGAATCGCCACTCAACTACAATTTACCATAAGTATTTAAAACTCATGTTGACTGTATGACTCCTCACAAATGGTTGTTATTTCAGCGCAACTGGCAGGAACGTATAACTATGGAATTGCTTTGACCAATCCTGTACAGCTACTCTTATATTACCAAGCATAATATTAGAGTACTTAGTACGATCTGTTTGTCACAATCTAGCCATATTTCACAGTTCGATTTGGTTAAGTAATAATATATATATTTTCTATTTAAATTCGGAATACTGTTCAATCTTTCAGAGGCAGAAAAATCTGTCTAGTATGAGTAGAACTCACAATACCAAGGTTCCATTCACACTTAGGATAATGTAAATTGGCGGTTGTCAATTATGACTAATAGTAATGGAGTATATTCTTTACGAAAACATCTCGAGACTTCTCGATTATGATAATTAGCAACCACTAATAAATAACTTAAAAACAAAAACGAATTAATGACAGTGAATATTTGATAGGATACATGGTAACGATATAAGCGATCTAAACACTAATGTTTTATAAGTTATGTGCAATCAAATTTCATTTCATTCTTCTGCACATCTAGCTGTCGGCCTTAGATCAAATATTATACTGTTGAGTAGCTATGGTGAATAATACTAATAAATAATACTCGATTTAGAATTGAAATAAATTTTCAGAATTAGTAACTACTAATTTTAGTAGAAAATACCGTATCATCTCATTAGTAGATCATTCCATCATTGAAATCAGTAATAATCAGGGACTGAAAATGTAAACTATTTACCCTATTTAGCTTTTCCATTAACGTATCTACGACTATCGATATTATTAAGTGCACTGCCTACCGTGCAAGTGTATTGCCTAGCTTACCTTAACAGACGTCAAATATTACAAAAACTTATCGCCGCTATAGATTTCCAGTCAACTTGAAATAAATTTTTAGTAACGCCAATTTTTTTCATAATTTTGAATTAGTGGTTATATTCTTTTGGAACTTTTCCATAATATTTCTAGAAATATTGAACATAAAATTCTGCAAAAATCGTCTTGAAGTTCTTATAATTTGGCGTTTAAATGATTCCCAAATGATAAAGGAAATCCATTTCTTATCAGGTATTTTATTTCCGGCTATAAAAGTTCCATATAAGTGTTTTGAGTGTTAACGGCTTAATATATGGTTATTGGGGTTATTATAGTTTATCACCAGGGCAAATCATAATGACAATAAGTTCGCGAGGAAAATAAATATCAGAGATGGATAAAAAGACGGACAAGTGAGCCATATTTTCGTTTCGTCGTGTCTTTTTGCATTACGCAGTCCTGAAAACGGTATCCTAAAATGAGTATTTACTTTTTTTTATATTACCTATATTGAAAGGTAAATAACAAGAAGCCATGGAGTGAAAACATGTTTGTTGAATACATACACACACACACACACACATTATATATATATATATATATATATATATATACGAGTATAATTATAATTTTTTTTTCTTAAATCTTAATGTCCATTTAAAAATATTCATATTTCAATATACCTTAGTATACAGCGAGTCTCTGAGATTATTTGGTTGTTAATAATATTTAATATTTTTTATAATAAATGGGACGCAGGTAGATAATTACGTATACATAATACTTAGTATTTTATATTATATATTGTGTTTACTTTTTAATGTATAAGTGACAATAAGTAACACAATTATTGATTTCATTATTTATTAAATATTTATTTTTGTCAGTTACAGGAACAATTACTACTACAACTACTTAGTAGTTGACTACCCGCAAATTTGTTCTTTTAGTAAAATATTATAAAAATACAGGCCAATTAAAAAGCAGTAGTGAAATAATTATTAAAGGTGATTATAATGAAGGGAGTTTTCCGTTTCTAAATTGATGGAGTGGGGATATCTCCTTATCACATTCCTTCTTATGGAACGTACCGAGTAGTGTTAAAAATAATATTACAATTCTCTTTTGCTACCCTTGTCTAAACGTTAAGTTAAACTTAACGTTTTTACTTTACGTTTAACTTTTAAAATACGCTACTTTTGTAAAGTTTTAAAAAAAAATTCTCTCTTTCTCAACTTCAGTAAATTTGGAAATTAAGATCAATGAATTAAATAAAATATTGCAATGTCCTATACTGATTAAAAAAAAATAATGTGGAATGATAAAAAGATTAATGTAGAATTTTTTTGTGGAGATTTTTTTTTGCTCATTCTAATTACTGCTGTAGTTTTCAAGATTAGTTAAACTATTTTGCATGTATGTTAAATGGCTCAAAAACTGACATTATTCCAAGTAAGATTTTAATAAAAATAAACATTTTTGCTTAGGCTTAAGCTTTTCTGGAAATCTTTCATTTACTGTAGCTGCTTTCTAATTTTTAATAATGTTTTCCATTTTTATTTTCTGAAATTTATCAGAAAGGTAATATTTATCAAGGTATACCATCAAATTTATTGAATTTTGCTTTATGTCAAAAAACATTTTTGGAAATAGCAGTGGAGAGATATTCGTACCAAAACGCTGAATTAGCTTGTAAGTTTTTCTACAAAAAGGGCAAAAAACATCAAAAAAATAATTTAATTACGCTTTCCGTAATGACCTAACTCCACATTTATTTATATTTCAGTTCCAACATGTCGACCAACAAATGCAAGTTAACTTGTTAACTAAATATTTACACAGCAGCATTGCTACACGTTCTAATTCCAGAAATGCAATAAGTAAACAGTGTTCATCTGATAAAGTTAGCTTCGCAAACAGTTTTAAACCGGCGAATCGAACTACATTAGATAAATAATGGTTTACTTGACTCCCGAGCGATCTTTAACGACCGTCGTTTACTATCAAATGTAGTAGTTCTCTAGCCCTTTATATTTTAAAATATGATTGTGCACTGGATCACGCTCAGTATGTATATTAAATAAATATGTTAGGTGTTTTTGTAAATATATGTGTATAATATTTCTTTGAAACTATTTACAGGTATTAGTTTTTGACATATAATTTCTTAGTTTGTCTTTCACAGGCGTAAAAATTTCATGAATTAAAAAAAAATATTCAATTTAGAATTGATGTAAAACTTATTCAGCAAATTTTGAAAGGAAGATGCGTGAAGGAATATAAATATACATTACATTAATTGGGGTCAGAATACATGGAGTGGGTATCAAACACATTTTATACGGAAACTAACTCGTTGCTAAAACGTATAGAGAGGAGACGGTGAAATATAAAATCGTGTAAAGAAATCCATAAAATCATCATTCAAACAATACAGTATCGTCTGCTTCTTGTTTTCATTCTATAATTTTTATAAATACATTATTTAAGCAAATCGTCAAAATCAAACAAATAATTAATATAAATTTTCATCTCTTCTCGCTCTTCAAAGGTGAATGAGGATGAGAATTTGTGTGCAATTTTCTAAAATTATCACTATTTTTCATAGATACTTTTATTTTGTTCTATAGAAAACGTGTCAAATTTAATTTTATGTATAAACACATGCAATGTTTCATCTTATTTACTAATATAATTTGCCAGTGGAATATTTTTATTGACGTATCGATAAATAGCTCAATTTTTTTTAAAAATGTGAGAAAATTATCAGTTCATTAATTCCATCATCATTTATGGAACTATGAGCATATTTGAATATTTTAAATTAATATAATAATAATGCATTAATGCAATTTTAGAAATTTTATGTATCCTAAATAGAAACGGAGGGTTATTTCAGTGACATTATTTAAAAGGTTATTAAATTAAAATAAGATATATCAATATTAAAAAGAGTAAAGTGATTTACATTTCACTGTGAAAAAATATTGTGAATGCAAATATATAGATACATGTCGTTGATACAATTATGTAGATCTCCCATTTACTAATTCGTCTTTTAAACTTGACCACTTGTTAAGCTAATGAGTTTAATTTTTAAAAAAATATTTGATTGTATTATTTTTGACAGTCTAATATATATCTACACACACACACATACATACATATATATATATATATATATATATATATATATATATATATATATATATGTATATATATTTATATATATATATATATACACATATATATATATATATATATATATATATATATATATATATGTATATATATATATATATATATATGTATAATTTAAAAACCACAAACACGCAAATAATGGAAATGTTGGAAAAATGATTTGTTACCTATAACGTGTCTTCTGTAATGTATAAATATAAAACAGAAACTGCATATTTGAACACTGGTTAAAATTATTATGAAAATATCATGCTAGAAAAGATATTAGGAAATGTCAAAGTATTAATACAATTTATATATTGTAAGAAAGTTCAACAGTCATGTTAGCGTGACGTAAAAGAAAAGTAAGGAATAAAAGTAAAACCTTTGAACAAGAAATATTTTGTACAAATTCGTTTAATATTTTCTTTATCATAAATTAAGTTATGAAATATCAAAATATAATTCATCAAAAAATTAATTCACCTCTATAAAAGAATTAAAATTCTAACCAACATATTTTACCGGCATTAAACTGAATAAATTTTAGCAATACAATTAATACAATTAGAAATATTCAATACGTTGAATAAACTAGAATATGAACACTTGTAACTACGATACGATTTAAAATACTGATAAAATTATTATTCAGAATTTAAGTTAAGATCAATTTATATTATCGAAATATTCAATAAAAAATATCATACTGTGTCATGTTTTTTAGCTTAAAATTATCGATTTATAGTACGACACTTAACATATCATTAATTTCAAATGGCGGTGAAATATATGCGTATAATATATGTTACAAAAATCAAATGAAAGTGGACTTATTTACAATAAGTGAAATTGGTTTTAAATTCACAAGTCTACTCGCTAAAGTTTTTGTACATTTTGATAGCAAACATGACCATTTTCCAACCAAAACAAACACTTTTCCTCCAGTTTTGACAACGTAATGAGAATTTGCGGTATAGCTTTTATAACTTGGAAACGATATATTCTTATGTGTCTAGTAGCATGTTCATGTTCAGCAGCAGCAGAAAAATAGTAATTGCCCAGTGATAATAGTATATATTTACCTACACACATATAAATATATATATATATATATATATATATATATATATATATATATATATATATCCCCTATAGTACTTATCTGCAGTTTAAATGAAACTGTGGTCTGTAACATAGACGACGTGCTTCAAATCCTTCTTTCGATTGATCTTTTGTTACTGTTTTGTACCAATTTTTTTAGATGATATAATTCAATCATGATCAGTTATAATTTCAACGCTACGAAGCCATTCACGTAATACATTAGTTCTACGGAGTATGCATCTTGCCGTGATTTGAGTATGATTCGCTTCTGGTGCTGCTTTTTTTTACAGAACGCGCTCTATAAAAACAAAATGATACAAAACACAGAAAAAATAAATTTAAAACAAAAAATATGGTATTTGTGTATTGTCAAATGATCACATTGAAAATGTACTACTTGTAGGATCTATTTATTATACAGCTAAAAATATGATATTTAAGTTATGCATTGTCAAGAATTTCTAAACATTTGTGAATATTTTTTGTTGCTCTCTGAAAATATGGTGTAAGACAAAAAAACTGGGTCTCAAATTAAAAAAAAAGGAAATGAGAAAAGAATGCTAATTTTGAGTTTTCTCAGTGCTATCCAAATTTATTAAATTATTTTTTAAATATTGTATTTGATAAACTAAAATTGTCAATATTTAAAAACGGACGGATAATTCAAAGAGTGAACGATTTCCAAAAATAATATTTTTGTACCGTATCATTTTGGTTACTTTTAACTTAATCATTTTTTCGTTAATATTTTCAATGTACTGATACGTCAATACTACAGTTGATATCACATGTACAGAATTAAATTATTCTTTCAGAAAATTAAATCATTCTTGTTTGCACCGTGATTCTTCCCACACACAAGAACTTACCTATAGTTTTGATTATTTGTTCTAAAACTGGCATTTTGACAATTTTACAAGTGAAGATGCTACTGTCATTATCTGAATTTATTTCCTAATCATTTTATTTTAAATAGAATCACTCGTCCGAGTAATTTCTTTTTAGGTAAAATTTAATTTGATTTTACAATTACTATTTAAATCACATTCATATCGCGCACATCTTTTTTAAAATTTTATACGTATAAGCCAAGTAATTCTTTTATTTACTCTAAACAATAATATTTATTACAATTTTGAAAATAAAATTAATACTCAATGAATGAAATTAAAAATATTTTAAATTTGACCTAAGAATTAAAAATAAACGGTAATAATGTAAATAGTCAAAAAAAGGATAAAATGTAATTTTTATCACATTTTACTGTTTATGAAATAACTCTAAGTAAACTCAAAGAGGTATGTCAGTAATTTATATTTATAAATAAAAAACGAAATTTTCAAACCCTATGTAAAATATAATATATAATATACCATAAGAAATATGCCTGTTTCTAGCAGCAAATTTTATTAATTTTTTTATTATTACTTCAGAAAATTATAAATGAAATAAAAAGTTGTAAAAAAATTTAAAAAAGGTAAAAAAGAGCTAGGAGTAAGAGCAGGAAAATAAAATCAATGCGGAAAACAATCGCAGATTACCAAGAAAATGAAGTTTTAGTAGATAAATGTTTATAAAAATGAACTATTTGAAAATGATTAAAAAACTTAATAAGATTTCCAAAAAATTGATAGAGAAATAATCTCTAAATAGTAATAAATTGGAACTGTAACATTTATTTTCACGTACATTTATAGAGAATAATGGACGGAGGTGCTTGTCATTTTTCGGAGACAATTTATATAACAATAAATATTTTAAAAAGTACAAAAAACGATGCCATTTTATAGGAACATCTCCTGTTTTGAAATTTATATTAAAAGTTGATTACTAGTAAAATTACTCGTGTTATAATTACTTTTAACATGGGCTGGCGCGATAGTCGATAGTAAAGTACATACTCGCGGGGTGTGCAATACCAATGGTTTTCTGCAAGTAATTTGGGTGGTGTTTATGTCCAATAAACAAATATCATATATTTAAACAAATATATATTTAAACATATTTATTTTTATTTGTAGGGTATTTGCATAAGTATAATTATGTGTTCTTAATCCTGTGTTATCTTCTTAACCATATCTGTCTAATTACTGACCTTATGTAAGTAAGAAAGGTAATTTGGTGCAAATGTTTCTGCTCTGGTAATAAATAAATGATAGATAGAATAAAGTTCACCTCATCTTTCTTGTATAAATGACAAGATAATATTTTCTTCTTTATTAGTAAAAATGTTTACATTTATGTAAAATAAATTATCCGAACAAATGGCAGCGCACGGATAAGTAAATTTTGATTCTCTATGAGCATATTCTATATCAAATCATTACCTAAATATATGAAAGGCTCATAAAGTTGATATTCAACGATATAAATAATCGCCCTATTCTAAGGAAAAAATGGAAATATATTGGCGTAACATTTCCATATGAGGCATGCTCCCTTATGAGGACACATCCTTCCCGAATGTAATAAAATAAAAGACCGTCCACGTAATTTGCGAATTAGGAAATATAATTTTTCCCAACTTTTTCTTTACTGCGAGAGGTGTCGCTTGAATTTCATCTTCAATTTTGGAGTTTTCCTATTTGTGAGTAATGGTTTTATTTTATTTTTCTAAATAATAAGAAAAAACTTTCTAACAACTTTTTGGTTCTAAAGCTTTTACTGTTTAATTAAATGTGGATGAGATTTTAAGACAATTTTAAAAACGTTCATTACGAAATATTTGAAAGAAGTTAGCATATTGATGAGTTATTCAAACTACTTTTTTGCTGGCATATTTTCTGTAAATATTTTTAACGACTTCTTGCATAAAAGTTTTAAGAAATCTGTTTTGGAGTAAGTATTCCACTTAGTTTACCACCAGCTTAGTTCTTCAGTGTATATCACACATCATAGTAAAATAATAGAAACAACTTTGGTCTCTTAATTAACCAACTCAAACATTTTCAAAATAAAATTTTTAAGTCTTGATTATATACCAAATTTGAAGTTTCTATATAAAATAATTTGAAAAAGAATTATTTTTGGAGATATCTTTATAAATGTTATATAAAATTGTGAAAGTGAAAAACGCATTAAGAGATTTTTATTTGCCCAATAAAAAATTGTCATGCGAGTCTTTTTGAGAGTTAAATCTTGAAAAATATACTAATTAGCAGCTTTTGTCAATATCAGATTTCAAGTTTCTATATCCAACGATAACATCGTATTTAGTGACAATTAATTTTAGGTAAATTATATATTTTACAATAAAATTTAATTAAATTTAGTTGTAAGATTATATACTCCTAATAGTTTTTCTACCAGATCATCGTCAAAAATGTAAAACAAATGGTTAAATAACTGTATCTACATTATTAAGAAAAGTAATCGAAAAATTATATCGAGAGAGGTAAGGTCTCTAAAATATTTGTTAAATGTGCTAATTTATTATACCGACATGAAACAAAAGAACAATATTTTTACTATAAAATCAAATCAAATATTTATATGATTTTTCATGCCTAGGGAAAAATAAATTAAAAAACTGGCAGCAACATAAACTGACAACGTAAAGAAACTCAACAGCGAGAGTCCTGTATTAATTACATGTATTAATTTAAAAAACACGTAAATTTTTTATCAAAATGAAGAATTATTTATTTAATGATGCCCGTTTAATTATTTAATTACATTTTCATTTACCTCTTACGCACTTAAAAAAATTATGTGCTACTTTACTACCGTTGAAAATAGTTGTATTATCTATAGAGTTGGTGAGTTCTATTTGATAGAACACTACTTATAGGCGCATAGAATTATTTGAATTATGGATCAACTTACTATTAAACGAGATACACTATGTTACTAATACTAATACAAATGGCTCATTTATCAATATCAGTCCATCTATTGAAGCCACGCTACCTGATAAAGAGTGAATATGGATGTATAGCCAGTAATCAAAAACATTATTCTTCTTTGGACTCATCACCAAGTATCACACGGATATAAAACCCTTGGCTCTTCATGATTTTGGAATTAAGACTTCAATTTATTCTTTCGTTTAAGCATATCTATATTATCTAAATAACCTCCGATTGAATTCTCCAAGATTATCAATCAAAAGGTTAAATTCCTACTTATTAGGTCGATGTAATTAATGTATCAGGAAAAAACGCCCACTGCATCATATCAGTATCCTCTTAGAATAAATGAGGAGCGGTCGGTTCCAGCGTTAAGATAATTTAGCTAAGGCGCTACTTTAAAGAAAAACAAAATGCTAAATACTGGAATTGGTTTGAACGCAGCCTTTCATTTTTATATTTTTGTGGCAATTTTATATTAATAAATTAAAAAGTAACAATAATTTAATATGCTTACTCTATAGTAAAGTGAGTTTCTAGCAGGTTAGTTGCAAGTAGTTTTGAATTCATATCGGGTGACTTTTGCTGGGAATTTCGGCTTGCCCATTTATTCCACCACATGATGTTAGGTATTGTTTATTATTTTAAATTAAAAACGAAAAAAATAAAAAAATAAAAAAATAAAATAGTACCAGATAATATTGTCAGTAATAGAACCAGTACACAAATATTTTACTACATTTGTAGAAATGACGAACAATTCTGGAAAAAGCGGTTCGTATGCTTTAGAAAAACGCCGCAGGACGTCTTCGCCTTGAAAACTGAAACGATTTCGGAGAAATTAGATATTTCGGTGAAACCGGTCGATAGCGCTATTTGTGTTAATTTTATTTTATGTAAGAATATTTACTCGATGATTTTTTTACGTATTATAAATATCCTCAATTTTTTATTATTCCTAATGATACCTCCGTTTTTGTTAATCGTTTATAATTTCTTATTTGAAATTAATGAGTAAAATAAAAAAATCAACAACGCTTTTGGACCCATACTAAAGGTAAACATAAAATAACGCGTTTTTTTAAAAACATTCAGTGAAAGTTAAAGACAATTTCCCACTACAATAATGGAAAAAAATTAAGGAAAATTATGTTTATTGTTCGATTATCAAAACACAGGAAGGCGTCGTAAAATTGCGATTGAATGACGATTTTCTTTAAAGGCAACTATTCTGAGAAAAAGTTCTTCAAGAATTAAATAAGATATAACAAGGTCGAACATTTTAATAGTTTATGTCAAGTTCATGAATTCCTTCGTGGATTCGGAAATTAAATTCTTAGCGACTTCTCTCTTATATTTGTACGGTTATTTGATAGGAATTATTCGCTTGCGTTTATGATTAATGATTCAAACGGATTTGACATATTCGTATAAATAAAAAAAATTCTTTGGATAAAATATGCATAAAATGTATATGAATTATTCTGAGTGTCCTTTACGATCTTCATGTTACGACATGGTATCGCGGGTATTTCTCGAATCATTTATTAAAAAAAACTGTTTACACAAATTATTACTTGCGGTGTTATTAATTAACGTTATATAACTCTAAAAGTCTAATACTACTACTAAAATATCTAATGCCATAATATTCGGAAACGATACTTAATAATTTAAAAATCCAATTTATTTTGAGTTTTTATGTATTGACATTTAAATTAATATTAACGAAACAGTTATAACTTTGCGCATAACGCGTACATAGTGCCAATACCTTAAGCGAAGTAATGAAAAACCGACAGATATAGATGAAAAAAATATACGAAAATAACGTATAAAATGCAATTAATACAGACAAGTTATTTATATTGAAAATGATGACTAGACAGTGAACCATCCAAATACTCCACCCTCTTAATTCCCAATACTCCACCCTCTTAGTTTTTTGTGAGGACGACGAATCGAGATGAATTAGAGCCTACACTTACATGTTAAGCAAATTATAAACGCAAGCTACCAGTGATTACAAGCGTACGTTGGTAAATGCATGCGGAATATAGAATAGTCGGTGTCTTCGTACAAGCGCATAGCAAACTGGTACAAAAAAGATACTATTATCAACATTAAAAGGTTTTTAATATAATATTTTAACATTTTAATTAAATTCGGGGTTAGACGCTATTCTGTTCTCACTTGCAGAGAGTTATCCCCAATCATGTCCAAAACGAAATACGCGGAGAACATATAATCAATTCGGAAATAATGAAATCGGATAAAATTTTTCTCTATTTTTTCCGACGAAACAACGTGAGTCACTTCATACGGAAATTATATATTTGAATTCGTTCACATGAAAAAAAATATGTGTATTATTGAAATTCGTAGATCAGTGATCAATAATCGTTAATGTCACGGAATTTTTGGAAAATCGCATGACAAATCCAAACCTATATAGATTACATTGAGGTTTTTTGGACCAGCATCACAATTTGATCCTAAAACGAGAGCAAACTTATCCTAACTACGTCGACGTCTCGAACATTAGAAACTTTTGTCAGGTAAGATGTATGCATATATAATCGGTGCTTGGTAACAAAAATAAGTAACGAAATATTGTAATATTGTTAATATTAGGATATTTCTAATTAATAGAAATAATAGTGGAAGTAAATGACTATCTTGTGTCACGCCAGATTTAGTAACGTAATATCCCGATTACGGCTACGAGTGTCTAACGTGAAGAAGGGCTTCTCTCCAGTTGTCTTTAACATCACTGATGGTAACAAGTGTGTTCTTCGGGTTCGCCGAAGAGACTTAGTTATATTGTCCCATCTACACATACGCTTTGCCTTGCGTACATATATAACGAATTGCCTTATGCTTTGATGAATATCATATAAATAGTGATAACGTAATGTAAACAGAAAAAAAGGTAACGAGAGTTGTCGTGGGACGCCGGGTGCAACGAAGTTCCTTTCGCTACATATTATGTATTGAATTTATATTATATACAGGAATAAAAATATCTCAGCATAATAAAATATTTGGTATATCATTTACTAAATATTATAAATATATAAATTACAAAAAAAATTTCAGCAAATTCATTTATTTCCATTATAACTTAAATACTTAAAATTAATAAATTATAATAAATTTTCAGCGTTTTCATTTATTTTCCTTAATTAACTACGTATTATTTAGATTTCTTTAGTAAATTTAAAATAAAATAATAAAAATAAAAATAAATAAATTTTCATTTTAAATATAACAAAATTTTATCCTGAAAGTAGTTTTAAATTTTGATTTATTAAAAAAAATATAAATAATGAAATCAAAATTTTTAAGTCAATTAAATTTAACTTAAATTTATTTTAAATTTGTTTGACTTAATAAATTAATTTTATAGTTATAAAATGAGGAAACATTAAATTTTTAGATTAATGAAATTGAGTGTTAAATTTTTTTTTATTTAATATATTTTTGAAATAATTAAAAAAAAATATTAGGTGTGCAATTAAACTACATCTTTACATTTTGATTGATTTAATAAAAAAAAGTAAAATAATAAAATAAAATAAAATTAATTGAAATTAATATTTTAAATTTAAAATATTCAAATTTTAATTTTTAATTGAATTAGATTAAACATTTATTTTAACATGAAATTTTATTATTTAAAAAAAAATTATTTTTATTTTATCCAAAAATCTAAATAAAGTTTAATTAACAATGAAAATAAATGAATATGCTGACATTTTTTTGTAATTTATTAATTTTAAGTATTTAGTAAATGATAAAGTAATAATGAAAATAAACGAACTTGCGGAAAATTTATTGTAATTTATCAATTTTAAATATTCAATTATAGATATAGTAATAATTTATAATGCAAAATAAATAAGTACTGAATTGGAAACGGTCTGGAAGATGATTAACTTACAATAGAAAGCCAGTAGAAAAAAAAATACATTGACATTTGACATCAATATGATCTGTGTTTCACATGAGAAAGAAATCTCATTGCAAGATAATTTTTATTGGGCATTTTAACTATTGCAAACATCAATATAAATAAGTTTAAATAATATTTACTCGTGTTTAGATTTAAGGTTTTACAGTTCACCGCGCACAATGTTTACTGCTCGAATGAATACTCGCAACTGATACTCGCACGAACACACATACACACACACACACACATAAAATCATCTATAATAGAAAGAGACAGAGCGAAAGAGAGGGAAAGGTTGCATGGAGGGGGCTTAACGCTTTTTCCTTACGTGACGATTCTGCTAGTTCGCTCTACTGTAAGCACGTATAAGAACTTCGTTCCAAAAATAAATTTAAATTAATTATTATGTAAAATTTTCTTTTCAACTGTGTTCTTGGACAAAAATAAAAATAAACCTTTGTAATATAACAAAGTGCTTTTTTCTTCTTTATAACACCTGTCTCTTGCAAATTTACTAATCTATAGAAAGGTAAAACCTGACTGAAAAATTGCCGACATGAAAGGGCTAAATGCTCAAATTAGTAAGTTATTATGCCAAATTCGCTTAAGTGTATGAACCGTTAATTGACATATTTGTGAACTACCTTGTCTTATACTTTACGTAGAAAAAGCAAAAAGTATAGAAATTTTACAAAATTTTTTTATTGTGTTTTATAAAGATTATAATATATTGTGACCTATTTTCCAGTGAAAGTTTGATGAGAGTTCCTATTGTCCAAAATTTAATTGAATCATACACTTTCGAATAGCGAAGAATGATCATGGCGTAGGGTGTGAAGTGTA